>CM022945.1:1726642-2028167 GCA_012931725.1 Litsea cubeba | reverse complement strand
GATGTACTTGATTAGGAAGCCAAGGTATGCTTGTAAGGGGGAAGAGATGGGATTCACCTACATGTTTAAGCACAAGTTGAGTCCCATATATATAGATGCCCACAACTATTTTTTTCTTTTACAGTGATCCAAACACATGATCAATGATCGGATGTGGAGGATCGAACCAAATTTGACATTGATTGCAAATCACATGATCCAAAAAGAATGGATCAATTTGGATGGCATGGGTTTCAGGGACCAGGCTTTAGGTCGAGGCGGTATTCTAGTAACTGTATTGGGTTTTCTTAGGACCTGAGAACGGAAAAACTGGTATTTTAGAAATTGAACGGGGCTTTCTTAGACTTTAAAAAGAGGGAAAATTATGCGTGTGGTGTGGAAAATTAGCTCTCACACCACTATTTTGGGGGGGGGGGGGGGGGGCTCGTCTGGATTCCAATGCCAAAAGCCTAACTATGAGAGTCCCCCCTACTCTCAAGGTATCATGAGAGTTACCCTCATATGAGCATTTTTTCATATATATATATATATATGTATATATGATTTGGATTTTTTTTTTTTTTTTTTTTTGGGGGGGGGGGGGGGGGGGGGGGCTCATTGGATCCAATGCCAAAAGCCTAACTATGAGAGTCCCCCTACTCTCAAGGTAACATGAGAGTTTACCCTCATATGAGCATTTTTCATATATATATATATATGATTTGGATTGTAAAGCCTATATCATAGAGAGATAAGGAAGGGGGGGGGGGGGGGGGGGGGGGGGGGGGAGGGCTCATTGGATCCAATGCCAAAAGCCTAACTATGAGAGTCCCCCTACTCTCAAGGTAACATGAGAGTTACCCTCATATGAGCATTTTTCATATATATATATATATGATTTGGATTGTAAAGCCTATATCATAGAGAGATAAAAAGGTTGATCTTTGACTGTTAGACTTAGACGGAATGCCAAACCATGTAAATTTTTATGTGATTTCTCTAGGGGCGGCCCTGAGTTTTCGGGGGCCCTAGGCGAGTTCTTGAAGTGTGGCCTTACCCGTATACCCACCGATAAATGATCGGAGTCCAAAATTTTTTTTTTCTGAATGATGAAATGCCGATCTGTCGCATCTACCAAATAGTGCTCGTCGCCACAAATCCGTAGATCCAAACCGCTCGTCAATCGGAGGTCGGATAAAGAAGTTACGGACGGTCAAAGGTGCTGTTTGACCGAGGGGGCTGGGACCCGCGTTTGCGTCAGTCTCTGCGTTGTGCTGATGTCAACGTCCGTAGAAGCTGCTGCAACAAATCTATGTAACGATGTGGGCCGGGCGAAAGCGGGTTGGGTTGGATCTTTGGCCTGAACCCGACCTGTTCTGACTTGCACAAAGAACACGAAAGTTTTCTCTTTGCATATGCACGTGTCCTGAGGCTGGAAAATTCTCTCTTGGGCGTTATTGGCTGGCACGCGTCTCGAGGAAAAAAGAAAAGTGTTGTCACTCCACTCCACTTCCCAGAACTTGTTCTGGAAGCCTTTTGATGCACGAATCACGAGATTGACGCACGAGTCACGAGATGATACAAATCGATCGTCTTCCTCCCTATTTTTGTTGCAGAAAACATAATGAAATGGGATAAAAACTTACAACGATGAAGAGGTCCTAGATCCGAGGATCCACAGCCTTATTGCAGGATCTGAACCATCAAATGCACAGATCTGGGCTCTGATACCAGTTGACCTCACTGAGAAGCAAGCAACGCCGCCCCTATTGGGGCTTCCATTTTGGGCCAAATTTTGGAGCCCCAGCCAGCCGCCTATGTAGGCTGTCCCTAGGGCCGACCTTGGATTTCTCCCATTTGTGTTTGCTTTGTGAGGCTTGATTGCCGATAGTAAGTTTTTGCTTCTCCACACACTCAACAATAACAGCCTTTAATAAAACAATAATGTCGAGTTAAGTTTTCTTTTAGGGTCCATTTATTTGTATGGAATTGAATTTTATGAACTATGTTTTTAAAAGGTAAACATCCATAAATATTAATCCAGGGACTATTTGATAGTATAGATTTTCACCATTCTTTCTTCAAATTTAGCTACATTTTTAAATAAGTTTCTCAGAGTTTTCTACGAATTTAATTTCCACGAATCCGATGAAGTCAATGGGAATTCCGAATAGCATCTATGGGGGATTTTCAACAGGCCCGGCCCTGGAGGGGGGCAATCAGTGCAGCCGCCCCGGGCCCCATTTTTCAGGGGGCCCAAAATTTCAAAAATGTTTCCTCTTCTCAAAGAGAAAAACGTTTCCTCTCCTCAAGGCCCTCAACGGCAGGACCCTTCATCATTCACATCTGGGCCATCTCAACCAAACAGCAAACAGCAAGCCCCAAAAAAAAGAAAAAAACAAGAAGAGGAAGAAGCACTGAACCAGTCAAACCCTGAAACCCCTCATTCCTCAACCCTTCATCATTCAATCATTCATCAATCGAACTCTTACCGAGATGGCGATGCTGGTATGAGAAATTATTTGGCCGACGATTTGGTACTCTTACCGAGATGCTGGTATGAGAAATTTATTTACTGATGTATTAAATGTATTTATTATATGATATTATTTGATTTTTAATGAAATTACTATTTTTGGGCTAAATATATGAAAACATGTTATATATATGTGCATATATTAAAAAACTATAAAAATGAATAAAGGGCCCATTTTAATAATTCGCACCGGGCCTTTGAAAAGTCAGGACCGGCCCTGATTTTCAATGACATTCAATGGGTTCTGATTTGTAGATGGTGGGAATTGAATATCTTGCAATGCCCCCTCATGCGGACTCCCTCATGTGAGAGTCTTGACTGTGAAATGATAATGCATGTATGTGATAATCTTGCACAAGCAAAAACATATATGTATGCATTTCTATCTTATCATTAGGTATTATAATACTATCAATATTTCTATCTTATCATGATTAGGTATTATAATACTATCTCTCTCTTCCACCTACCAATTCCATACGCAATGACTTCGTGGGCCTTTAAATTAAGACACGTCTTGGACCCCACCTGAACAAAAATTTGTTAAAAAAAAGGTTTAATCAGATCGGACCTGGATATAACTATGCCAACATCCCACATGCTCCCATCCTTTTCCTTGCATAAAACATGTTTAGGAGTCATTTGCTTGCACTTATTAATTTATATAGGTAAATAAATGTATATGCATAGTAATTATACATGATCACATTTATTACATGTATATGCATTTATTAGTCCAGCCGTGCTACACGGCCTGAAAAGGCACGCGGGCCGCGGCACGGTCCCCCTGGGGACCGTGCCATGGCCGGACACAGTTTTCGGGTCATGTTGACTTTTTCTTATTAGCCCTCATTACTATACATATGATGAAGAAATGAAGAAAGAAAATGGCGTATAAATAAAATTATTTTCAACTTATCATTTACATATGTAAGAATATGATAAATTGTTACATTTATAAGTGAGGAGCAATTGTATGGATTGCAATAGGAGTGTCCGAAGATGGGGTGAGGGTCTGAACCCATTGAACCACTTTTTCTTTCTTTCTTTTTTCATTTTTTCAATGCAACCTGTAAAATTGAAACCCCACGTAGACAAGCCGCTTTACTATCCTTGGAAGTAGGTCAAGCCCCACCAACATGCCACGATTTTTTCATAAAACATGCCTTTACCGAATGGGAGGGTGTTTCTTTGTCAAACATCTATTGTCAATCCATCATCAAGTGAAAATCATTGCTTTCAATTATTGATGGACCATAATTACTGGGTGCACAACAGAAAGTTTCTCCGATCAACAATCTACCATGATACAAAAACGTACATGAACGCAATAATATTTGTGTGATTTGACCATATTGCCTGTGTCCACGTGAAAGAGAACTTTTACCTATTATTTTTCTCTCACAATCCCTCTCTCTCTCTCACTCTTATTCTCGTAGAGTTTAGGGTTGTAAATTACATGTTATTTTCTTTCTCTCTCTTAGAGTTTAAAATTACAAATTACATGTTATATATCTCTTTCTCATAGTGTTTAGGGTTACAAATTACATGTTATATATAATTTACGTTTTTTGGCCAACAAAAAGATCCCTGGTACACTTACTAAAATACCCTGTAATCATGAACCTTGGTCCTTACTAACCTAATGGACCACTCCAGTAACACAAGACATAAACCCATTAATCTCTACTGTAGCTTGGATTCAGTCAATCCTCAAGTCAAACTTGAAGTTACCTGGCAATGTCTTCGTCTTCTGGTACCTTGTTGAAAGGCATGCCCCCACACCTATTACAATCAAGTGTGGCTCCACTGTCTAGCCGGAGGTGCATCGACAATTCAGTATTGTTTGGTTCGATCAAGTCCAAGTAGGATTTGACCTTTCTCATAATGTTTCTTTCGACCTTAACACCTTCATCTTGTTCTTCTTAACTAGGCAGGACCATCTATTGTTATCCTTGTGCGCTTACTTGCAACATGATGAATCTTGACTTACAACCGTTAAGATAAAATAGGCATTCTTCCTTAATCCAAATCTCACTGATACCTTGTGAATCCTTCATTTTCTGTCTCCATCCTAGTGTTCTTTCCGTTGAACCTGCAACTGTTGCTTTTCTGGTAATGGTTTTTTGTTCTTCGCTTTCTTCGCTCTGTCACATATTGGAACCCAAATGCCTTTCCTTTTCCCATGGAAATTGCCTCTACTCAAATCTTCTTGGATTACCTTTATATGAAAATCTTGAAGACTCAATCAATCCATCTTCCAATGATTTTGTGACATCTAACTCCACTTGAACAATATTTTTTCATCCCAGTGTTATTTGATGTCTCCTTCGTTACTCCACCTGGAATTGTATCCCCTATAAAGCTATAGAATTTCAGGCCATGATTGATGGAATGGTCACAACAACTTCACTAGAACAGAAGCTCGTGTTCTGTGTATACTAAGGTTGCCTTCTATAAATACTCAGGTTTAGGTTCTGTGTACTGAGGTTGTCAGAACGAAATACTGAGGATATAGAGAAAATATAAATCACTCTGCTGAAACTTCTTTCTCTCAATAAAAACGAAAATATAGAGATTCAAGAGAAGAAACTTGTCCTCTTGATCTTAAACAATCAGAAAAGAAGACCAATGGATAAACCAAGTATGGAACCTTAAGATTTCACTCTAACTTCTTCATATGAAAGAGAATACATGACTCTACTTGTGGACTTCACTTCTAAACCGGGATTGAACAGTAGTTAATCCCTTATAATTTCCTAAGCAACAAGTTAATAATGAAAATACATAAATAAACCAAAAGACACATAGAATGCCCAAGATACAATGATGCTACATAGAGCCAAGAGACATGTCTGCATAGAGCAGTGAGCAACATTAAATTCCTGCAGCTACAATGGGCAGTGAACCAACTGCATTGAGCAGTGAACAAAACATAAAATCTAGCTTACTTCTAACAGCCCCCCTTAAGCTAGATTTCTCTTACTCCAAGTAAGGTCTTCATTTTGATGAACAAGTCCTTCTTCAAAGGCTTTGTGAACAAATCTGCCACTTGATCTTGAGATTTGCAATAGTTAACTTCAACTTCTTTGTCCTTCACCAATTCTCGAATGAAATGATACTTGATCTTTATGTGCTTGCTTTTGCCATGAAACATTGGATTCTTTGACAGAGACATGGCTGATTTATTATCACAAAACAGTTTTATAGCTCATTTTTGCTCATGATTTAACTCTTCCAGAATCCACCTTAACCACCTAGCTTGACAACCAGTGGCAGCAAGAGCAATATATTCTGCTTCAGCTGTTGAGAGAGCTACAACAGATTGCTTCTTTGAAGACCATGAAACTGCACTAGAACCAATATTAAAAGCATACCCCGAAGTACTCTTACAATCATCAACACTTCCAGCCCAATCACTATCACAAAAACCAACTAAACTTGGATTTTCAGTTTTGTAATAGTGGAGGCCATGACTTTGACTTCCTTTCACATATATTAAAATTCTTTTTCCAACTTCCCAATGAGCATCTCTTGGAGATTCCATGAAGCGACTGAGCATACTTACTGCATATGTGAGATCCGGTCTTGTTGTTGTTAAGTACATTAAACCTCCAACAAGACTTCGATAAAGAGTTGGATCCACAACTTTCTTTCCATCAAATTTGCTTATTTTCAAGCCAACTTCCATAGGAGTGCTAATAGGTCTTGCATCTTCCATCTTAAACCTTTTCAACAATTCTTTAGCATATTTCTTTTGAGAAATGAAAATTCCATCGTCATTTTGATTTACTTCAATTCCAAGAAAGAAATGAAGTAAACCCATATCCGTCATTTCAAATTTATGCATCATAGCCATTTTGAAATCTCTAAACATTTCAACACTACTTCCGGTAAAAACCAAGTCATCCACATATAAGCAAGCAATGAGAATCTCACCTTGAGGACTTTTCTTGACATAGAGAGTGTGCTCATAAGGTGACTTGTGAAAACCACTTTCTTCAAAATATGCATCAATCTTTTTGTACCATGCCTTTGGTGCTTGCTTTAAGCCGTACAAAGCGTTTTTCAACCTGCATACTTTCATCTCTTCATGCTTCTTCTCGTAGCCAGGAGGTTGATCAACATACACCTCTTCTTCTAAAATGCCATTCAGAAATGCTGATTTCACGTCCATTTGGAAGACTTTCCATTGATTTTGAGCCGCGAGAGCCAATACCAAACGAATGGTGTCTAGTCGTGCAACGGGAGCAAAGACTTCATCATAGTCAACTCCTTGCTTTTGCTTATAGCCCTTGGCTACTAAGCGAGCTTTGCATTTTTCAACTTCACCTCTTGCATTTAACTTGGTCTTGTACACCCACTTTACTCCAATTGTCTTCTTGCCTTTTGGAAGTTTCACCAACTCCCAAGTATCATTTCTTTCAATAGCTTCAATCTCTTGATCCATAGCTTTAATCCACCTTTGATCTTTAGAGGCTTCTTCAAAAGTAACCGGATCGGCATCTACAAACAAAGCAAAACTCATTCCACCATTAGTAATCATAAAATAATCACTAGATGGATACCTTGTTGATGGTTGATGTGGCCCGACCAGATCTCCTTGGTGTAGGTTCTTCTTCATGTTCATCATTTTGATCTGAATTCTCCCTTGATGATGATGGAGAGTTTACAACTTCATCATTTTGTTCTTCTAATTCTTCATCAAGCAAGATGGAGCTTTGTTTCTTCTCATTTTCATTCCACTCCCATGACTTTTCTTCATTGAATTTTACATCTCTACTAACAATGATTTTGTTAGTCAATGGATTGAACAATTTGTATGCTTTGGATTTTTCACTGTAGCCAACGAAGATACATTTCTCCGATTTGTCATCCAGTTTTCTTCTTTTTTCATCCGGTATATGTGAATAAGCAATGCTACCGAATATTCTCAAATGACTAACACAAGGCTTATGACCACTCCAAGCTTCTTGAGGGGTCATATCTTGTATGCTTTTTGATGAGGCACGATTAAGAAGATAGACAGCACATGCTACTGCCTCTGCCCAAAATGAATTAGGCATCCTTTTGGCTTTCAACATACTTCTTGCCAAATCCATGATTGTTCTGTTTTTCCTTTCTGCAACCCCATTTTTGTTGGGGTGTTTGTAGCGAGTGGTGAGTTGATGCTTTATCCCATTTTCTTTCAAGAATTCTTCGAACTCATTTGATACATACTCACCACCACGATCAGTACGCAAAGTTTTCAACATGAAACCACTTTGCTTTTCAAACTATGGCCTTGAAAGTTTTGAAATGACCCAAACACTTCAGATTTTTCTTTTAAGAAGTACACCCATGTTTTTCTGCTACAGTCATCAATAAAAGTGAGAAAATAGTGATTACCTCCATTTGAAGTTGTGTTCATAGGCCCACACAAATCTGAGTGCACTAATTGAAGTGGACTTGACGCTCTCCAAGCTTTTCCAATAGGAAAAGAGTCTCTATGATGCTTTCCAAGTGCACATCCTTCACAAACTTGGTCTTGGCGATCTATATTGGGCATGCCTCTCACCATATGCTTTTTACACATCAAAGATAATGAACTGAAACTTAAGTGACCAAAACGGAGATGCCATAGCCATGAGCTGTTTTTGATGATTGCACTAAAACATGGCAAAGATTCATATTGAATGTTCAAGCCAAACATATTATTTGGAGACATGCGTACCTTTGTAATTAGAGAATTGTTCTTGTCTCTAATTATACAATGATCACCCTTAAAATGAACATCATGCCCTTTGCGAAGAAGCTGTCCAACACTAAGAAGATTATGATTAAGCCTGTCACAAATAAAACATTAGAGATTCTCTTTTGGTCTCCTTTCTTTGTACGAAGGAGGACATCACCAAATCCTTTTGCTGGAAGCCTTCTATCATCACCAATCTTGACTTCAGATTGAATTGAATTGTCAAGATTAATAAACACATCTCTATTGCCAGTCATGTGGTTACTACAACCACTATCAAGATACCAAATATCACTGCAAACATTTTCGCTGACATTGCAAGCAAGTAGGACAGTTTCATCACCTTCCTTTTCTTGAACATTTTCATGCATAAAACTTGATTCATTTTGTCCTTCATCAGCCATTTTTCTTTCTGCACTATGCTTGCATATGCCCATACTTCTTGCAATAATGGCATTGAATATGAGAATAGGGAGAGCCATGACCTCCTCCCCTTCCTCGTCTTCTACCTCTGCCTCTTGTAGGAGTATTGTTATCATGAGATTTAGATTCTTTTTCATTTTTCTCATATGTGCCACGTCCATGGCTACTTCTTCCTCTTCCACGGCTGTATCCTCCTCTTTTTCCTCTAGCACCTCTCCCAAAAGAGAGTTGAGATTGAAATGCCTGCTCTAGAGGAGAAGAATCAAATTGCTTCATACGAAGTTCATGGGATTGGAGTGATCCCACTAGACTTTTTATAGACAATGAAGACAAGTCTTTTGATTCTTCAATTGCTGCTACTAGAGGTGTACAAAATGACCCGTAACCCGACCCGACCCGTCAACCCGACCCGACCCGTGGGTCAATGGGTGGGTCACTCCACACACATTTGTGTGCTCGACCCGACCCGACCCGACCCGTGACCATTGGTACGGGTAACGGGTCTCACGGGTCGGGTTGGCGGGTGACCCGTGAACCCGTTTTTTTTTTTTTTTTTTTTTTTTTTTTTTTTTTTTTTTTTTTTTTTTTTTGGTAGAAGACCAAGGATAAAAATCCAAGAGATATTTGTCAAGATGTGGTTTTAATTTCTCTTAGATGTAGTTCACCGACCAATTTCTAAATATTTGAGTTATTATATTGGTCTCATATCTATGAACTCAAGGCCCATGTATACTATAATATATTTAGTGCGAGGAACATTTATTTTATTCCTATCAACAGATTAAGGTGATCTCACATGAAAAACACGGTACGTTTTGAAGCCTTATTAGTTATTACATCTATTAGACATCAGTTTGTTTAGATTTGTTAATCTTGAATATCTTGTTGATTGTATTTAATCATTTAATTGGTGACCATTGAATTAATGGTCAAGATGAGAGTGATTACGTAGTTGAAATTGGACGTGATTTTCGAGTCAAACCGCAACTATTTTTTTGTATACCCCTACCCATGGTACAAAGAAGGCCATCAAACAACCGCAACCACTTTTTATTTTACATAATTACATCTAATCACTTTTAGTTCTCTAACAATTATCTGAAAGTTGTTTGCATAAACAATTTGGTCTTCTACATGAAAAAAAAAAAAAAAAAAAAAAAAAAAAAAAAAAAAAAAACTGACCCGCGACCCGTGACCCGTGACCCGTTTGACCCGTGACACAAACGGGTCGGGTTCGGGTGGGTTTTCACCCCACAAAATTTTAGACGGGTCGGGTCGGGTTTGACCCGAAACCCGCGGGTTTCGACCCGTGAACACCCCTAGCTGCTACAACATATTCAAACTTACGGGTCATACTTCGGAGGATTTTTTCAACAACCCGTTGATCTTCGATTTTTTCTCCATTACTCTTAGTTGATTAACAAGAGAAATGACTCGGTTGTAGAAATCATCAACCGATTCAGATTCTTTCATCCTTAGAGAATCAAACTCACATCTGAGAGTTTGTACTCTACCATCTTTACCATGTCTTCTCCTTTATAAGATGTGTAGAGTATGTCCCATGCTTGCTTTGCTGAAGTGGTTGAGGAGATTCTTTCAAAGACAGCTTCATCCACCGCTTGAAAAATGAAGAACAACGCTTTCTTGTCCTTCTTACGATTCTCCTTCAACTCATTGAGTTGATGTTGGTTGAGAGCATTTGCATCAGTTGGTTCTTCGAAACCAGTTTCAACAATATCCCATAGATCTTGAGATCCATACAGCACCTTCATTTGGATACTCCATTGGTTGTAGTTCTTTCCACTGAATCGAGGAAGTTGTGGTTGCAGCATGTTGTTGGAAGCCATTGAATCCTCCTTGAACAAGGCTCTGATACCACTTTGATGGAATGGTCAGTAACAACTTCACTAGAACAGAAGCTCGTGCTCTGTGTATACTAAGGTTGCCTTCTATAAATACTCAGGTTTTAGATTCTGTGTACTGAGGTTGTCAGAATGAAATACTGAGGTTACAGAGAAAATATAAATCACTCTGCTGAAACTTCTTTCTCTCAATAAAAACGAAAATATAGAGATTCAAGAGAAGAAACTTGTCCTCTTGATCTTAAACAATCAGAAAAGAAGACCAATGGATAAACCAAGTATGGAACCTTAAGATTTCACTCTAACTTCTTCATATGAAAGAGAATACATGACTCTACTTGTGGACTTCACTTCTAACCCGGGATTGAACAGTAGTTAATCCCTTACAATTCTTAAGCAACAAGTTAATAATGAAAATACATAAATAAACCAAAAGACACATAGAATGCCCAAGATACAATGATGCTACATAGAGCCAAGAGACATGTCTGCATAGAGCAGTGAGCAACATTAAATTCCTGCAGCTACAATGGGCAGTGAACCAACTGCATTGAGCAGTGAACAAAACATAAAATCTAGCTTACTTCTAACAATGATGACCAATGCTGTCACGCCCCCAAACCCGAGGGGCCGTGAAAATTGGGAGTTAAGTAGTAATTATATTTCTCCCAAGATCCGCGTGTGTGAGGATAATACGTTCCAACACATCCTGAATATTTTTACGGAAGTTTTAGCGGCGTTGCGACCCAAAGTCCGTGGCCATTGGATTCCGTGTCGCACTCAACCACTAACATATTGCTATCATATCAATGAATATTTCAGACTGGAATAAACCATTATAACAAAATACAGAGCTGACAGTATCTGGATATTATATTCCCACATATGTTCAAATTACAAATAACAATTAATGTATATTTTAATTAATTACAATCCCGAGAAAAGGGCTAATAAAAGCCATATAAAAATAAGCTAATAATCACTACCCCATATGTGACGTAGCTCCGATGTCAAGCTCAATGTCTATACGACATAGCTGACAAAACAACCTGCAAGCTCATGACTCCATAACCGAAATGTGCACTCAACTCGGGTAGAAAATCTGAACCTGAGTACCAAAGTAGTGGGTCAGACACGACGGTCTGGCAGGTGGGTGAAAGGATATAAATAATATATTGAAGAATAAAACATATGATAAATCACACTATTTGATCAAAAGCTATACATAATTAAAATGTATAGAAAATCATGGATATTTAACAATTCATGTATTCATATTAAAACGGATATAAAACATGAATATTTGACGGAACGTGCAATCATTTAAATCATGTAAAAACATGTATATTTGGCAAGTCGGGAATTCCGTGTGAAAAGACATAGCAATATTTTTAAACAATGATACCTTGGAGAATACATTGAAACCTGTAATAATCATGAATTTCATAAAAGAAGAATACATCATTTATAAGAGATACATATGTGATAAAATCATGTAAATGTACCAATGATTCAAGAACTAATAAGATGGCAACTACACAAAGCTAAATCCTCTCTCACAAAAGTGATGAGAGCACATCGGGACATTGACCTCAGTCACATGAGGTGAGGAGAGTCAACGACGTTGACCTCAGGTCACACGAGGTGAGAAGAGTCAACGATTTTATACAATAAGTACATATAATACTCTGCAGGACTATAGTAGCGAACGAGGTATATCGGGGCGGGACAGGAACCATGCTGCAGCTAGTATAACAGAAGGGGGATCTCCAAACCGGTGGATCAAACCGATAAGGTTATCCAAACTTAGTGGTGCCGACTCATAGGTAACATGCGGAAAATCGAAACAATTGAATAAACACAACGGGGCGGAGTGCCCATAGGCACAAATACACATTCATATCGGGTCGGGAATATACAGGTTAGCAAAAGCTAAACACACTTTTCAATATTTTCGGGACAAGTCAAAATCTTAAGATATGATGTTTGAAAAGAAAACACCATTATAATTCGGGTCAAGAAAAACAAGAATGGATTTCCAGTCTACTCCTAGGTAAGTGTTGGAGGTCCAAGATTTGAATCAATGTAAATAGGGTCCCGTTTGTCGATTGTAATATATATTTGGTACTCCATAAGAGTTAAAGACATTCCGGGTCCTTACGTATATTGACAAGTCTAAAAAGACCACAACAAGATCAGGATGATGGGGTTAAATCTTCAGTATGGTTCGATATATTTCTCCAAAAGAAACCAAGAAGAAAATGGCTGTCGATTAGCTCCTCGGCTGATGTCGGTCAGCCGATATTACAATATCAGAAATTTTCAGAAAATACAGCTCTCTGAAAATGGAGCCAAGAGTCTATCAGTTGGCTGTCGGTCGACCGATATTGGGATGTCGGTCAGCCGACAGCTGACCAACAGAAATCCTGGCTGATTGCAGCTCTCTGGAATTGGAGCCGATGGGTTGTCGGTTGGTTGTCGGTCGACCGACATTGGGATGTCGGTCCGCCGACAGCTGACCGACAACGAACCAACACTGCACAGTCAGTTCCATTTCAAGTCAAATTTTACTTTTTTCTTCCCCTTCTTCCATTCCATCCTTCTATACATTTGAGCACTCCTTTACACAACTTTTGGAGGTTTCAAAACCTCATCAAATCTCCATGAAATCCATCATCCAAACCTCCCAAAACATCCATAAAAGGAATCCAACCTCTTCATCCCAATCACATTCAACCAAGGAAATCCATCACATATAATAAATCAAAATTAATACAATCAAGATGTCATTTTCAAGAGAGTAATGCACTAATGAGTGCATTTCAAAGTCTAATAAAAGCATGACATGAAGCCAAGCTTAAGAAATGAAAATCATCAATAAAAATTAAGCATTTGCATAAACACATGATTAATGAAAATAAACAATTTCATCCACTTGCCTTGGGTCCAAGCTAATGCAAATCAAGCTCTAATCACACTCCAAGCCAAGAAATAACAACCTAAACAAAAACCCCAAAATCCAACCCTAAATATTAAAACCAAATCAAAACAAAGGGAAAACTTCCAATAATGAAAATGGAGTTTCTCCAAGGCCAAATAAACAAGAATCTAGGAGATGGAAGAGATCTCTTACTTGTAAGGTTCTCAAATAAGTAAGGAAAAATTCGAGGATCACGGTTTGCTCCAACAATGGTACCAAACGAAGCTCTTGCAAAGGTGAACAAGATTGGTGAAGCTCTCCACTAGATTTGAGCAAGGCTTGGTGATGATTTGTGAGGAAGAAAACAAGAAAAAAAGGAAGAACCGGTAGCTGCTGCTGGAACTTCTTCTCTTGTGCAGGAATTAGGTCAAGAATTGAGATGGAGAAGATGATTTCCCTTTTATACAAGGAGGAGAGTGGGTCCCACAACTTAAAAATACTTCACGGGCTCAAAACATCGACTTCGGGGCATCAAATGACTTCGACGAAGAAGACAAAGTTGTTCGACGAAATTTCTAGTTTTCAAAAAGTATATGTTTTGCAAGTTTTGGGGACATTGAAAATCGTGTCCAGATTTTGGGTAAAAAGACTGTTTTTACCCTCAAATTGAGAAAAGTCTAGTTTCGGGCCCTCGAATGAAAACGAAGTCAACACGAAAGTTGTAGAAAATAATAAGATAAGTCAAACGGGATTAAAAACATAATTTTAAGAAATCGTGATTAAGCCCCCAAGCTCACGAAATTCCATAACAAGAACCCCCAAAGGGTCCCACAAATCAAGAAGGCTCTCAAAACTCCCAAAACCAAAGAAAATATAATCAAACTCAGAAACTCGATCAAACAACCGGTAAACCCATTGAAAAAATAAATCCACGATTTAAACCACGCTAAACCAGGAAATCTGGGGTTGGGTTCTCACAAATGCCGTCTTTATCACTTTCACATCTCCACTTCCCATAATGCACTTTTCGCCCTTGGAGTCTAAAGCACCCAAAGAAATCAATTTTTTTCTTCAAACCGAAAAAATGCATCACATCCGTTAGGGTCCTAATAGTTCCATTAAATATCTAGATATTTACTATTCTTATCCCAAAGCCCGTCAATTTTGCATTATTTCCTACAAGAACAAATCCACCAACATGAGGTTTATGTGCACCAAATAAATCTTTACTCGCACACATGTGATGGGAAGTACTAGAATAAAAAAATCATGAATCACGACTTGATCCATACCTATAGCGACTAAAAGTGATTCCCCTTCATCTGAATTTGAGTTTTAGTTTTTAGTACACTCGCTCCTGATGAATCTAATTCTTTCATTTCCTTTTCCAAGTTCTCCTTTCTTCTCTCTCTGCAATTTCTTTTCAGATGTCCTTCTTTCTTAAGTTATAGAAAGCGAACTTTCTTTTGATAATTGATATTGACACTCCTTTTTTTATGGAGGCACTCATTTTCAAGGAAAATGGTGAGAAGAAAATTAGCTTAAATTAGAGTGCCTCCATCAAGAAAAGGAGTGCCAATATCAATTACCTTCTTTTTTTCATCTACTTTGCAACTCATTCTCGATCCCTTCAACGCTGACTTCTTCACATGACTGAAATCAAACGTCATGTACAATCCTTTGAGCTTCACCCAAAGCCCTGGAGCAATTTCTTCGTCCATGGCATCAAATGACACTTGGCCCAAGAGGGTTGTGTCATAAGAGACTATCGCCTTTTCTTCCGTATTCTCCCATTGGTCGGAATCTTTTGGATGGTTTTTGAACGATCCATACAATGGTTTTTTTTTCCAATCTTTACCATGTCAAAGAGTCCTTGACTCTTGCTTGGCAAATCCTAAAGTCGTTTTCCCCCTCAAACACTTCAATCTGGAACATGATGCTTAAATCCAATCCCGTTATATATAGTGAATTGACTTGGTTTTTCAGTCCCCCAATTTCCACCCGTCAGACTTCTAATATCCTCCTGGTACTCCATAGATTACATTGCTGCGAATGCATACAAAAACTCGGATCACGAATCCAAATTCGTTTTTGGATGACTCCGAAACTCAAAATTTAGCGTCTGTTTCTTTCCAAGCATTTTTTATAAGAATTCAGGCTGTCCGTGAATTCCTAAATTCCAGTTAGAAACTCTATGCTCACTTACTAGGATTCCCAACATTTGAAGCAAGTAGCATTTTGGAATTAAAAAAAGGTGGAATTTCCAAATGCTAGACATTGCCCCAGCATTTACAATTTTGCATTCCCGGAGACTTCCTTGGACTCAAGCTCTTCCCAGCGGTAAAAGGCCATCTTCTACTCTATGTCACTGCAAGAAAATTAGATCCTTTCATCTTTCTCATCTACACTCCTCTAATCAATATGCCCTTTTTCTTCTTTCTGTTCTGTTTTGTTGTTGCATATTTTTCTTTCTTTTTTTTTTTATGTGATGTTTTGATGGAATGGGAAGAAGGGAATAAGGTTTTTGGGGTTTTGATGGCCACCTTCGATATCAAACCCGAACCAAGCCTAAACCCCTCTGCCCGATTTCCAACAGAGACCTAACTTCTTGATCGCGTACATCCCAAAGTTCCAATACTGATTGTGTCCCATCGTAAGATATAAATCGGATTATCTCTCTTCTTTTTTTGAGGTTGCAGAGGTGATGTTGCATGAGATTATCCGGCTTAAATTTTAGGATGAAAGAAACAGGAAATTTGTAGACTATAGAATTCAACATCTGTTTAGAATTCCAGCACCTCAAATTCTATAAATCACAGCAAACATAAATTATAGGAACTCCCACAAAGAAAGAAGAAACTCAAGAACCAATTTTTTCCTTCCAATTTGGTCAAACTGTCCCTTGACCACTCGACTGACATCAGCTTTGACACAACGTCACTCAGCACTTTCTACTGAACGAACTCGACAGTGGCTTGACTGGCTTCTGTGTCTTGTTTCTACACAGGTCAGACCTGACCTGGTCCAGCCCCAAGAACCTGATCTCAGATTGAACTGTCCCCGATCCGACCCGCATTAGAATGAGCCCAAAATCCCAGACCAGGGTCTGCAAACGAAGTCCTTGTTGTCCTCCTCTAACCTGCAAAGTGCAAACAGAATCGATGCCCTTCTCTCTCCAGCATGTTTCTGCAGGCGGTCTGCAATCTATGTTCTGAAACAAACACCGGTGCCGTGAAAATCGATCCCAACTTTTCTCTTCTTTGATTCGACTTCTTCAGCAACCTGAGAATGAAACTCCTAATTATGATCATGAAACGCCTGCAATGGAAACCCCAAACACCTCCTTTTCCGGCGGCAAAAGATTTGTAGTTTTTAACAAGCAATACATATAAGGTGGGATAAGATTGAATTCATTTTTGACCAATTTTGACTAAATAAGGGTAATTTAGTGGTGCAAATAAGAAAATCTTCCTTCCTGTGAGATATGGAGTGTGACGGGGTTTCTTGGAGTTTTTTCTCGGTTTCTTCTTTCCTTTGCCTCAACTTTTTTTTTTTTTTAAACCCAGCCAAGTGGGTCAGGACGCAAGAGAGAGCCCATGTACACGGAAAGCCAGCCTGCTCATGTGCCCATGTACACGGAAAGCCAGCCTGCTCATGTGGAAAAGAGCATGCACACGCATCAAGAAAGCTCACAAAAGTGGGAAAGGAGCTCGCACGACCACTTTTGGGTGTAAACGGGTAGATTCAGGTCTGGGTCCATAGTGGACCCGTACCCGGAATCATTAATGAGAAGGTGGAACCGGACTCGGAACTGTCTCAGAACCAGCTTCTTGGTTCCGGAACCGGAACCATTAATGAGAAGATGGAACCGGAATCGTAACAATATATGGGACAAGTCTGGTTCCAAGTCAGGGTCTAGGTGAAGAATATTAAGGGAAAACACATAATTTTTAGGAGAGATTCTCGATAATTGAGGTAATATGTTGGGTCCTGGGTCCATTGGTCCGAACCAAGGTGGAACCGGACCCGGACCCATTTACTTAGCGGGGCTTAAGTAAGGACCTAAACATGATTTTTAGTTGTCAGAACCTTTTGGTAATCGGAGTATCGAGACCCAATTACATCCCTACTTACCACTCATGTAAGGAATCGTTCTCATACAAACTCATACTTGGAGGGATGAAAGAAACCACTTGAAACGCTTCTTTGTTTTTCAACAGTTAATGCCAATAAGAGTCCGTTTGGATGTCTATATAATAAATATTTATAGATTTAAATATTGCAAGAATAGAATAGTATAGAATACAATAATGTAATATCATAATAGTATAATATTTTTACTTTTATGTGATTTTGGAAGAAGAACATTACAGATTTTAAATTGAGGCGTTTGGAAAGGTGCTATGATTAAAGTAAATTACATTATAAGAATATTTTTTATTAAATATTTTAATTTATATGTAATTCACCACTGCTGGATAAAAAATAATGTGGTAAAGTAAAGTTTAACTTTCATGTTTTTACCATAAGTTACTTTTCTTTTATTATATAAAATCATTGTAAAAGTATAGTACAATAAAGTCAATAAAGAAAATAGCTAGCTATTTTATAACTCTCTCTCCAATTTTGCTTTGCCACATACTTCATCTGACCTTACTTTAACCTCACATTTTACCATAATATGACATCAATCTTTATTTTTACTTTACCACCCCTGTAAACAAGTCACTTTTTATTAGCAACTAAACTACGATAAAATGTGATAAAGTAAAGTAAAAAAAGAAACTACTTACCATTTCTTCCCCACTTTACTTCATCATGTACTACCCCACCTTTACTTTACCTCACTTTTACAGTCCTAGGAGATTTACTTTTACTTTACTTTACCGTCTATGTAAACATACACATCATGATGGATTTGTGAACTAAAGTCTTTACTTTACTCTACCACTTGTAATCATTATTTGAAAGATTTTTATATTGTAGAACGTTTTCTAGGAGGGGGGGGGGGGGGGGGGGGGGGGGGGGGGAGCTCTAGGAGAGAATATTGAGCTTTTTAATAAAATTAATATTTTCTTTAAAATTTTTCTTACATTATCAAACGCACAAGATTTTCTTTTTAAAAAAATGAAAGATTATATTCTATAAAATATTATTTTCTTGCATTTTCTTGTGCATCCAAACAGGCCCTAAGTGTTGGGAGATGAACCGAAATGTACTTGAAAGAGGAAGGAAACCAAAATTACCTTTTTCACCATTCCTTGCACGCATGTGAATTAGACACTTTCCAAGTCCGAATACCGCATAAGAAAAACGTTTGGTGGGCCTCTAAAATCTAGGGACTTCATCACTAAGGAAGAGCATACATTTTGATTGATTATGATTTTTAATATTAAGTTTCACTCTTTGTGGGGTTATAGTCTATATATATATTTGTTAGTATTTTAAGATATCCACCTTTATAGGAGAATATTTAGGAGAGAATCGGATATGTGTATCACTGATGACACATGTCACACTTTCATTGGCTAAAAGAGGGGCGTTTTTTTTAGAAAAATGCCTGGGGAGTTTTGTAGCGCAACTCATATATATGGAAAATTCTCAAAAACTCCTCTATCTCAAAAGGGGAGTTTCTGCCCCTATCTAATAACCAATGATTTATTAGTATTTTAAGATATCCACATTTGTAGAAGAATATTTAGGAGAGAATCGGATATGTGTATCACGGATGACACATGTCACACTTTCATTGGCTAAAAGAGAGGTGTTTTTTTTTTAGAAAAAACGCCAGGGGAGTTTTGTAGCATAACTCATATATATGGAAAATTCTCAAAATCTCTCCTATCTCAAAAGGGGACTTTCTGCCCCTATCTAATAGCCAATGTTTTGTTAGTATTTTAAGATATCTACCTTTGTAGGAGAATATTTAGGAGAGAATCGGATATGTGTGTCACTGATGACACGTGTCACACTTTCATTGGCTAAAAAAAACGCGCGGCTAGTTTTGTAGCGTAACTCTCTCTCTCTCTTTATATATATATATATATATAGGGAGATGCCCTATGAAAGCATATCTCTTAGAAAGGTGAGGGATTCTCTCATATTGGTAGCTTTCCTAAGCTCAAGCTTAGGATAAGGTAAGCACAAGTGTGTGGTGGGGCCCACCTGGGGACCCACATGGGAACGGGGATGAGGGGGATTTAAGGCCTCGCTAGGACCCTACTCTCTACAAAAAAAAAAAAAAAATCCCTAATCGTGATTTCTATCAACTTCATTTGGGCTCGAAAAGTCTAATGGTCAACAGTCTAGGTATTGATCCAACAGTCTAGTAAATTCAGATTTGACCGAAAATTGGTGGACATGTGCAATTAAGAGGAGTTGTGTGTTTGGTCCATTTGCATGGACCAAGGGTGCCCCCACAAGCATGCGTTTATGAAATTTTATCCTTACCTCGCTCTTAGGAGAGCCTTGCTCATATATATATTTATAACCTCACGATCGCTCCTTATGTGGGTACTACACAATTCTTTCCATTAGGTGGTAGGAGTTCACATTGGGTCCACCTATCGAAGACTTGAATCACTCAAATGTATGCATTCCCCTTGTATTTGAACATTCTTGAAATTTACTTCAATAGGAGCTGGTCCTACTGTAAGATTCCAGTGCAATACAAGTAAGGGGAGAACATACATTTGATTAGTCCAAGTTTTCAATGGGTGGCCCACGATGAAGTTTCAATCTTCAATAGAGGTGGCATGAGTAGGGGTGTAAAGAAAATCCGAAAAAACAGTCTAACCGAACCAAACTACAGTTAATAACTGTGTTTCACGGTTCGATTATGGTTATTAAATAAAAAAGTCGCACTTCACGGTTTGGTTACAGTTTTTGAGTATTGAGTCACGATTATTAACTGCGGTTCGGTTAACTGGCACAAAGTTAACCGTATCGTTATACTAATAAAAAAAAATAAAGAGTCTAAATGAAATATGTATATAATTATTAACTTAGGTATACACTTGACAAAATGATTTTTAACAATTTTTAACTGTTTTTTCCGGATACGGTTCGATTACGATTTTTAACAGTTAACTGCGATTCAGTTTTTAAAGATTTTTTCGGATACGATTACGGTTACGGTTTTTAAAACTGAAAACTGTAATTCACGATTCGGTTAACGGTTAACCGAACCATTACGCTCCTAGACATGAGTGCAACAATATGGTATTTGGACTTGAAAAAGTGTCTAATTCACATGTTTGCAACTTGTAGGTAAAAAGGTAATTTGCATTTTCCTTCCTCTTTAACACTATATAATGTTTTCTATAATATAAAAAACAAAGCCATAGTGTTGTAGGTGGTTGTTAGTTATTTCCTGTGTGCGTTCCTTTCCCTAGCATTACTCTTACATTTATATTGCTCATATTACTGCCGTAGAGTTTTCTTTCTTGAATGTGTAAGATTTTTTTTTCTACTTTGATTCAAATGAATGGGCTCAAATTATTTTTGCTGCAACGTTTTTTTCTTTTTTTCTTTTCCACATGCATAATCGATCGAAGCTTGGCATAAAACAGATGGGATAGGCTTAGTGAATATTACTATTTTTGGTTGAATACATAGTTCACATATTCTAGATGTTGCTCTTTTATTTGTTTGTTTTCTTTGCAATTTAATTAATTAGATTGATTCTGATTAATCATCAGCTTTTTTTTCAGAATACGTAAGCTTCGTAAGTTTGTTTAACAATAAATCATGATCTAGCTCTATCTTTTTGTTTTCCTTTCGAATAATATTATCAATGTAGATTTGTTAAACAATAAATCATAATCGAGCTCTATCAATTTTTAACTTTTGAATAGCATGTCAAGCTTTGTTTAAAAACAGTGTAAGTGCCTAAATATTACGGACTTAGTAATGAGGATTAGGACCTCGTTAGGATGCTCTGATGAAGATTGGAATGCCTGAGAACCTAAAAGAGGAGGAGAAGAGAGACAATCAAAGACCCAGGCTGTGGGTAGCGCAAGGCTCTCCGATGCCTAAGTCAATGTGAGAACTCAACAGTAGGATGGAGATGAGGAAGAACAGAGACAGAGTAACAGCTCTGAGTATATGATCGTGTCCTACCTGGGATGGAGTGGACTCCTTTATTTATAGGAGAACAAGCTATCTTGCATGGTGGGATTCATGAAGAAAGCAGTCACGCTAGCCCATTATGCATTAAATGACAGTCCGATTAGCCCATCTTGCATTAAATACTGTTCTAATCGGACCTTACCCTTCTTGTCTTTTGGGCCTAATCCCATCAGGCCTGGCCTAGAGCCATACCCTAATGGGATGTAGCCGCTGGATGCCGCTCTGTCTGGGGTGATGGACGGCCAAGATGGCTTTGTCAGACCCACTTGCGCTTGCCCTTGTCCTGTCACGCATCCCATGACGTGGTCGGGTACTTTTGAAGGTGCAGCTATCAGTGTCCACCTCGGCTATTAGGCTGACTCTATTGCCGAGACTCGTGACCGAAGCTAGGACTTGGCGCTGGGGTGGGAGTGTCCGAGGTCGGATAGCGCCCTAGTACAGTTACCGTGGTGCGCGTGGCCCAAGTTGAGACATGATTAGCCGGCACTATTGCCGAAACTAATGTAATCTCGACACCTCAGGAAATATCCCACACAATTGCCCCATCGCTTCTGACTTAATAGAGTTCCCCAACTCTTTGAGGTCAGGAGCTATCAGATGGGAGAATTTCCTGGAGTGGTTTTCACCTCGGCTTCGGCTGCTGACGTTCAGTCTCCATCCGAAGTCGTTGCGGCTGCCCGAGGTAATGAATGATGTTCTCTTAATTGATGTAGGAGATGTACCGGCGGGGCTACGTGTCATCATCTGGTTTGTTGCCCAATCATTTCGAAGAGACGTGCACCGCTTATCAGGGATGTGTCCAGCGATTGAAATGAATCGTACAGTGCCCCAGGGGTCATCCGGCACGTGCGTCATGAAAGTTTTGAGAAGGGCCTCTTTTTCTCCCTTTATAAATATGGGAGGTTAGGGTTCCCTTCTTCTCCATTTCCACCTTTCGCTGGGAAAAAAGAGAATCCTGTAGGAGAGAGTTCACCTGAAGAGAAGTGCTGCTGAAATTAAGCCTCCACCAGTTCGAATCTCGTCTTCGCTCTTCGTCTTCGTAAGTCCCTCCTCCTTTGCTCGTTTCTGGGGTTTAGGTTTTCTTTATGGGTTCTTCTACTTCTAGTCTCTATCCCGGGAGAAATGCGCATCTACAGCCACTGGTTAGAGAACGCAGCAGTGATTGAGGGATTTAAGAAAGTGTATAAAATCCCTGTCGATGTCCATGTTAGGCCGGCCGATCCTGTTGGCTACATCCACCATGATTTTTTAGGCGGTTGGATGCATTTTCTACTAGTGGCCGTGATCGAAGGCGGAGTTCGCTTCCCCCTTCACCCCCTCCTAAGGATCTGCCTTAGCAAGTGGTCGCTCTGCCCTTGCCAGCTGATGCCCAATGACTTTAAAATCATAATGGGCACAACTAAGCTCAATGACGTTCTGAGTATCGACCTCGGCGTCCACGACATCGAGGATGCCTACGACTTGTGCAAGTCTGGAGATGCCTATTATCTCTGGGCTAAGCCGCAACGAGAAGGCTTTATCTAGTACCTGGAAGACTCGAATAAGTACGCTGGGGACAATCTCTTGTACGTCTCAGGTAACTGGGAGTTCGGCGTGACCGAAATGAACAGAGCTTACAGGATTCCCCGCAACTTCGGGACTGCTCCAAGTAAATACCATCTCTTTATATATATATATATATATTTCATATGCCTTTGTCTTTTCTATTTTGCCGAACTGATGTTTTTGTTTGTGGCGTAGCTGCTAAGGAGAGGAGACAGGCTGCCCAGCACATCTGGACGAGGTATGAAGTATGGCTCCAGAAAGTCAATAGGTACAACGGTCATCAGGGTAGAGCGGCTTGGTCGCTTCTGGGGTACGAGCCGAGGTACCGAGGCTACATCAGGGGGACAACCGAGCCATCCCAAGAAGGAAGTCCGGAAAGGGCTGAGCCCGAGATCGGAAGAGAAAGGCCCTTGTGGATCACGGTCGGCTAAAAGGGAAGGGCCCTCGTGGATCACTGTCGACGCCGATCGCAGGGCCGTATCCGGCGCTAAGGCTTCTACATCCGAGCAGAGGTTATGTGAGTCCTCTTTAAAGAGGAAGAGGCCGCGTCAGGCAGTTCGGTCTCCTTTGCCGAGCTTGGAGATGCGGCATGCCTGGCGTCTGTCGTTCAAGGACATCGAGACTCTATCGCTCGGTGCTGACGATACTCGAGCCTCCCCAGCGTCTTCAGACCCGGATGTCGTCGAGATCCCTGCCCCAAGGTCCTCGATGGTTTCTCCTGCTGCCACAGCCGAGGCTCATGTCTCTGAGTCCATCCCCGCCCAATCTACTATACCGGAGGCTCGGTCGCCCCTAGCCAAAGCCAGGCGGAAAGAAGGTCGTTCGAAGAAAAGGTCTAGGGTCGAGGGGGGTTCCAACTCGGCTGCAGTGTTGCCATCTGCTAAGCCAAGTCCTTGGAAGCCGAGCTTCTTGCTCGAACCAGGAAGGTCGATCCCCTCGTTCTCGAGGCGCTCGGGCGAGCTTGCGCTCTGCCCCAAGACATGGCTCAGCTAGAGGGGTACAGCGACCCGACGTTGATACTGTCGCTGCTATAGTCGTGCTTCGCGGTGAGTTCATTTGAGCTCTGAAACTTTTGCTAAGTGTTTTAGTTTTGGTGATTATTTTGATTATTCTTTGAATGCCTTGTTTCTTTGACAAACAGTGCATTAGTCTCTAGTTGTAGCGGACAGGCTTAATAAGAATAGTCCCGTGATCGCCACACTAGAAGTGGAGAAGAAGGATCTCCAGGAGGCTCTGGAAGTCGTCGTCCAGAAGTTGGCAAAGGTTGAACACGAATTTAAGGGTGGGCTTGAGCAGGCCAAAGGCGAGGCCGAGACCGAAAAAGAAAAGGTGGCCGAACTCCTCCATGGAGAGGCTGAAGAGTGACCTCGAAGCTAAGCTCCAGGCCGAATCCAAGAGGGCAGATGAGGCCGAGGCTAAGCTTGAGTCGGAGTATGATGTTGTCTTTGAGGACATAATGGCGCAGGTAACGGCTCATTAGAAGGCCAGAGTCATCGTCATGAGGGATAAAGCCTGGGTGAAGGGATGGCGTGCTGCACTAAAAGCGACGGGGGTCTCGGAGGACCATCCGTCCTTTAAGGATCCGCCTGAGTTCCCCACTTCGGCGTCGAGCTCTGCCCTTCCTGCTGTTGTCCATACTGGCGAGGTTCCTGCTGATGCACCCGATAAAGCTGGGATCGACATCAATGCCGCTGCTACTTCCTCCAATCCAGATCCTGCGTCTTCTTGAAATAGACCTTTGATGTTTTTTTGCTTTTCAATTGTATTCCTTCATTTGTAATGAAAGACAACTTGGTAATACAATTGACACTTTCTCTGGACAATCTCTCTCTCTTTTTTGTATGTCTACTTTCGTGCATTTGCGCAAGTATTTGAGCTCGGCTCAGCCAGCCCAGTTTTCTACACGCTAGAAACTCGAACTCGCCCGTAGCATAGCTTGGTACCCTGCCCGAGCTCGAATGGGAGTGGATTCGATGTGAGATGACACCGCGTCTTATCCTCTGAAGGTACCTCGGCATCCTCCTAATGCCTTGTATCAGTTACGTAGGTTGATGCGGAGCTGCCTTTAGGCTAGTCTTGGTCATCTCTACCCATTGACCTGTCATCAATCGAGAGATTGCTGTGTGGCGAGCTAGTACTCTGACCGGAGCTCTTGCGATTTTGTCGGTATGCGTCCTGGTACAGTTATCGAAATGCGGAGGTGGCCGAACTGTCTTGGTGTTGCTTTTGCTAGTCTCAGCGCGAGTTTCATCAAATCGAGACGCGACCAACTGGCTCTTCACCAGAGGTAGTCTTTCTGGCCAGCGAGCTGGTACTTTTACTGAGATGCGCGTATGGCCGAACAGGCTCGGTGTTGCTTTTGCTAGTCTCAACACGAGCTTTATTAATTCGAGACATAACCAACTGGCTCATTACCAGAGGTGTAGTCTTCCTGGCCAACGATCTGGTATTTTTACCGAGATGTGCGTATGGCCGAACAAGCTCGGTGCTGCTTTTGCTAGTCTCAGCACGAGCTTTATTAATTCGAGACATGACCAACTGGCTCGTTACCAGAGGGTAGTCTTCCTGGCCAGCGATATGGTACTTTTATCGAGATGCGCATATGGCCGAACAGGCCCGGTGCTGCTTTTGCTAGTCTCAGCACGAGCTTCATCGAATCGAGACATGATCAATCGGCTCGTTACCAGATGTGTAGTGCTGTCGGCCATCGATCTAGTACTATGACCGAGATGCACGCATGGTCGAACTGGCTCGGTGCTGCTTTTGCTAGTCTCAACACGAGCTCGATTATACCGAGACATGACCAGCTGGCTCGTCACCAGAGGTGTAGTCTCGTTAGCCGGCGATTTGGTACTTTTACTGAGATGCCATATGGCCGGGACCAGCATGTGGTTTAACCAGCGTGAGGCCGTAACCAGCACAAGGCCGAACCAGCATGAGGCCGAGATGGGGACATGCCCGACTGATGCTTCTATCTGAGCCGGGGTGGTCTAGTTAGCACTCTTACTGAGCTGCTAGATCTGAGACTTTTTCGAATTGGCATCGAGAATGACAAAGAACAAAGGATGCTTTTTATTGATCTTCGAAAGTCGATTACTTTTCAGAAATAGAATTTCTTGAGGTGCGTTGCATTCCATGGCCGTGGCGACTGTTTGCCATCCATGTCCTCAAGTATGTACGCTGACTGCCGACAACCAAGATCACCTTGAACGGTCCGTGCTAGTTCGGCGCCAGGTTGCCTTGGTTCGGATCTCTGTCCGCAGGGAGTATCTTTTTCAAGACGAGTTCTCTAACTGAAAATCTTCTCTCTCTGACTCTTTGGTTATAGCCCTTAGCCAATTGTTGCTGATAGGCAGCCAGGCTGACGGCTGCCGCTTCTCTGCGCTCTTCGGCTAGGTCTAGTTCTCGAGTCAGGTTTAATTTGTTTTGGCCCTGGTTGAAGACTTCCGATCTCAAGGTCGGGAGGCCGACCTCAAGTGGAATCACAGCTTCCATTTCATAGGCTAAAGAGAAAGGCATTGCCGAAGTGGAGCGCCTTGGACTGGTCCTGTATGCCCATAGGACACTCAGGAGTTCTTCCACCCATCTTCCTTTGGCTCGGTCGAGCCTCTTCTTGAGTCCGTCGAGCACCACCTTATTGGAGATTTCGGCTTAACCGTTGCTCTGGGGATAAGCTGGCGTGGAGTAATGATTTCTAATGCCGAGCTCCTGCCAGAAGTTTCTGAAGAGGTTGGAGTCGAACTGGGTCCCGTTATCTGAGACCAAAGCTCGTGGGATGCCGAACCTTGTGATGATGCTCTTCCATACGAAGTTTTTGGAATCATGCTCGGTGATGGAAGATAGTGGTTCTGCTTCTACCCATTTGGTGAAATAGTCAGTGGCTACTATCAGCCACCTCTTATTCCCTGGAGCTCAGTGGAGAGGTCCCACCACGTCTAGTCCCCATTGGGCGAAGGGCCAATGACTGGAGCGTGGGCTCAAGTCTTGTGCGGGCTGGTGGAGAGAGTGTGAGAACTTTTGGCACTTTTCGTACTTCCTGGCATACAGTTGGGCGTCTTTCTGCATGTATGCCCACCAGTAGCCCTGGCTGATAGCCCGATATGCTAGTGATCGTCCTCCGATGTGGCTGCCGCAGATGCCTTCATGAATTTCATAGAGAAAGTCTTCTACCCGGCTTGGATGAACACATTGAAGGTAGGGGCCGGTGAAGAACTTCTTATAGAGTTTTCCTTCTGGACTCAACCAAAACCGGGTTGCTTTCAGCCTAATCTAGTGAGCTTCGTTCCTGTCTTCAGGAAGTCGGTCGTCTTTGAGGTATGAAATGATAGGGTTCATCCAGCTCGGGCCAAGATCAGCACATAAGATTTGCCGAGGTGGGTGAAGTTCTATGCCCGGCTGTTCCAATGATCCTACTTCCACGATTCTTTTTCTCCCAGCTTCGACAACGGAGGCTAGGCTGGCGAGAGCGTCAGCATGGGAATTGGACTCTCTTCCGACTTGTTTGACTTCAACTTTTTCAAACTGATCAAGGAGCATTTTTACAAGAGTTAGATTGGCTGTCATCCTTTCGTCGCGAGCTTGGTAGTCTCCGCTTAGCTGGCTCATCACCAGCTGTGAGTCGCTGAAGACCACTAACTGCTGTGCCCCCAGGATTTTAGCACTGTTGAGTCCTGTAATCGGTGCTTCATATTCCGCTTCGTTGTTGGATGCTTTGAAATCTAGTGTCAGGGCTTGTTCGACCACCAGTCCTTCTAGAGATTGGAGGACTACGCCAGCACCGGCCCTCTTTGAAGTTGAGGATCCGTCGACGAAGACCTTCCAGGCTGACTTGAGGAACTGCTTCCAGGATCGCTCTTTATCGGTGTTGGTCTCGGTGACTTCGTGCTCGCTTCCTTTGCCCCCCAATTCGGTGTCGAGCTGGCTCGGTGCCGAACTAGGAGAGATGAGCTCCACGATGAGATCAGCTAAAACTTGGGCTTTGATCGCCATTTGGGGTTGGTATTTGATATCATGCTGCCCTAGTTCGACAGCCCATTTTGATATTCTTCCAAAGAAGTCTGCCTTTTTGAAAAGGGACTTAAGTTGATGCTCTATCACGACCACTATGGTGTATGTTTGAAAATAGTGGGAGAGTTTGCGAGAAACACTGACGAGTGCCAAAGCAAGTTTTTCCATTGGAAGGTATCTGGTCTCGGCATCAAGAAAATTCTTACTCGTGTAGCAGATAGGCTTCTGTTACTTTCTTCCTCTCTGACGAGGACCGAGCTCACTACATGATCCGAGACCACTAGGTATAAATAAAGCACATCCCCCCGTATTGGAGTCGAGAGCAGGGGGAGAGGTTAAATAAGCCTTCAGCTCCTGCAGGGCTTGGTCGCACTCTGGAGTCCATTGAAACTTTAAATTTTTTTGCAGGAGTTAAAAGAAGTTTGAAGATCGGCTGATGAAGCGGTTTGTGCGGCAGCCGTGCTGGTGAGCCTCTGGACCTGCTTCGCCGTCGTTGAACTCTGCTTTCCAAGGATTGTGAGATCTGATCCGGATTGGCTTCAATCCCTCTTCGAGTGTCCAAGCTTCCAAGAAGTTTGCGGGAGCCGACTCCAAATGCACATTTAAAGGCGTTCAGCTTGAGTCGGAACCTCTTGAGGATGTCAAACACCTGATACAGGTCCTCTAAATGGTCCTGTGACCTTACAGATTTGACGACCATGTCGTCAATGTAGACTTCTACCGTTTTGCCGAGCAGGGCCTGGAACATTCTTGTGACCATTCTCTGGTAGGTCGCTCTTGCATTTTTCAACCCAAAGGGCATCACTTTGTAGTAGTAGGTACCTCTGGGAGTTATGGTATATGATGGTAACCTTGATAGGCATCGAGGAAACTCATCCTATCATGGCCAGCAATGGCGTCGATCATCTGGTTGAACTTCGACAACGAGAAGCTGTCTTTAGGACATGCCTTGTTGAGGTCGGTGAAGTTGACGTAGACTCTCCATTTTCCAGTCTTCTTGACTACCACTGTGTTCACTAACCAGTCCGGATATTGGACTTCTTTGATTGCTCCGGCCTCTGTAGCTTTTCGACCTCTTCGGTCACGGCTTCGGCCTGCGGCACCTCGGTTCTGTGAGCCTTCTAGGCTACCGGTTTGTGCTTGGGATCCACGTTTAGCTTATGTTACATGACCTCAGGATCGATGCCTGGCATCTCGTAGGGAGTCTAGGCGAAGACTTCCTTGTTTTGTAACAAAAGGTCAAGGAGCTCGGCCCTTTCTGGCTCGGCAAGTTGGCTCTCGAGCAAGAAATATCTCTCAGGATCATTAGGGTTGATCCTGATTTCGGTCAATTCTTCGACGCTCTTTTGCTCAGGGTCTCGGCCGACCTTGTCTAGCTCTGCTTCCAGCTCGGCCATGTGTACTTGCTTCGGCTCCTCTTCGTCCGCCACCACAGCCATCAGACATTGCTTGGCCATCTGCTGGTCGCCCTTGACCGTGACCACCTTTATTCGGCCGTTCTTGTTTTCTAGCGGGAATTTGAGATTTTGGTGGTGAGTGGAAGGGATCGCTTCCATGTCGTGTAGCCAGGTCCTCCCCATTATTGCATTATAGGGGGACGGTGCGTCCACCACAAGGAAATCGACCGTCTTGCAGGCGCCTGCTACTTGGACTTTGCGAGAGACCTTTCCCTTGGGATACAAAGGCTTGGCGCTGAAACCGACCAGTGGAGTTCGCGCCTCCTGCAAATCTTATGGTCTGAGACCAATTCTCTTGAAGCTGTCAAAGTAGAGGATTTCAGATGAGTTGCCGGGGTTGACGAGGATCCTCTGTACTTGGAAATTCTTCAGCTTTAGAGTGACGATCAACAGATCGTTATGGGGGAGCTGGACGTCCTCCAGGTCCTTTTCTGAGAACCAGATCTTAAGTGCCTCCTTCCGAGCTTTTTTGGAGGCCAGTCCAAGCTTGGCCGTCATCACCTGTTTGCCGCGTGAAGCCTTCCTGGCCTTATCACAGGCCTGGTTACTCCCCTTAGGCGCGGGAGCCAGGTGAATGACGTTGATGATCTTCTCCGACTCATTGCTCTCTTGATCTTTATCATCTCGGCGCTGAGTTCGGCTGTTGTTCATGCTTTCCCCCTCCTTGATGTATTCCTTCAAGTGCTCGTCCTTGACAAGCTTCTCAAGATGTGACTTGAGGGACATACAGTTCTCGGTCCTGTGCCCATTCTGTTTGTGGTAGCTACAGAACTTATTCTGGTCACGGGTGGTAGGATCACCTCGCATGGGTTATGGCCAGCTGAAGTACGGTTGTGCCTTGATCTTGTTGAGGAGTCTATAGATCGGCTCCTTGAAGATAGTGTTGACAGCCTGAAAGGCGGTGGTAGGTGGTTCCCCTCCTCTGGCCCGGTGAGCAGGCTTGAATTTCTTGCCGCCTCCCGAGCTGGGGAATGACGCTGCAGCCGACCTCCTGGGAGCCTGGTTTCGTCTGCTCCATCTGGCCGAGATGACTTTTTCTCTTTCCTGTGGGAATTTCGATCTTCGCGCCAGAAGCCGAAGTTCTCCCGAGCTCTGGCGTCGTCTTCTTCTTGCTCAATGAAATGGTTGACCGTGGCCATCAGTGCTTTCATCGAAGTCACAGGATTCCAGACCAAGTATTTCCGGAGCTCGCTGCCTAGCAGCAGAGCTTGCTGGAAGGATGTGACCGCAACCTCCTCCATGACATTCTCAACCTGACTGTAGATTTTCCAGAACCTTTTGGCGAACTGAGTGACATTCTCGTTCTGCCTCATTCCGAGGGCCATGATGTCGGCATTGAAAGTCCACGGATCCTACCCTAGAGGGGGGGTGAATAGGGTGAGCTACAATTAGTGACAAACTATGACCAATTTTAACTTAATTAAATCAATTAGCACATGTGATGATTAATCAAACAAAATGCGGAAGCTTAAACAAACACAATCACCACAATGCTATCACCACAACACAAAATTTGTAGTGGTTCGGCCTCAATGCCTACATCCACTACCGGCTTGTGACTCAACACCCTACCGGATTTCCACTATTATGCTTTTCAAAAGGCTAAGCAATAACCTCTACAATTTACTTTCCAAGGATAAGCATTAACCTTACAATGTTGTTTTTCTAGGCTAAACAACAACCTATACACAATGCTTTTAAATGGCTAAGCAATAACCTTACAAGTAAATGATTTCTCTCAAAGAAAGTGTCTTCACAAAACACTCTAAGAGATTACAATTTAAGCTCAAATAAATTGCCTCTAAATAGGCGGATATAAAATTGTAAAACAAACTCACTCAACACACTAAGAAATGCAAAGATGAATGCTCATGAGGTGTGTGTGTGTAGTACTTCAATCAAGCTAATATTTAGTCCAATGAATTTTATGCTTAAAGCATTTCAAAATTTAAAGCACATAAAAGATATGATTGAAGTCAAATGCAAATCACTTGAACAATTACAAACTTGTGAATTATATGAAAATCTAAAGATCACAAGTTGTATGAAAATGATTAAGACTAATCAAGTGATGCATTTGCAATGTTGTTTTCAAAAACAAAGGTTTAACTAAAGTTCTAAAGAGATTGAAAACAACAATGAAGATTCAAACAAGTAAATGAATCATGCCATAAAAGGAATCAAGGATTTTGAAAAGCATGATTAACAAAGTTTATAAAACAAACTTGGTTTGAATCATGAAGTAGAATCCAATACAAATAAATCAAAGATTAAATATGATAAGGATTCAAAACATCATTGTTATCATGCTAAAAATCATTTACCAAAGATTCAAAACAAAGCATATAACAAATGATAAACAGAGGTAAAGCTTACTTAGTGATTTAACTTCATTAATCCAAGCTTGAGCTTTACTAATGACCCCCTTGATCTCTCTTAGTTCATTACCCTTTCTTTTGTCTCCAAACACCTCAAGAAAGGCTTAGAAGTTCCTCCTTCCTTGGCCTCAAAACTCCTCAAAAGTTCTACTCTTTTTCTCAAAGAAAAAGCCCATTTTTATAGCCAAGAAGGTTGCCAACGGTTAGTGAAACATGCTTTTAGTGGGGGCCGGGGTCGCCGGTAAAAGTGTATATAAGCCACCGGTATAAGTTCTTCTAACGGTCATATTTTTTTGAAAATATGCTTTTAGCGGCGGTCGTAGGCGCCGATAAAGGTGATATATTAGCCGCCGGTAAAAGTCCTGTTTTCCCAAAAAAATATACATTTTAAAGAGATTTTCTTGTGGGGACTTTAGGCTATGGAATCAAGCATGGAAACATAATTTAAATCAATCTAAGTGTTTTAAAATCATGAAACAAAAAAAAAATCAGATTTGATTTGAAACTTTTAAAATATTGGCTAACTTGATTTATAAAAAATTATTTTTAAACTAAATGCATCCAAGTTTAAAACACAAATATGCATGAAACATGAATTCTGAAAGTTTTAAAACCATACAAGTGAAAATTAAGATTTCATGATATTCTAAGTCAATGCATGTGTGAAAATTCATGAGATGAATAAAATGATAATGCATCCATCAAATTGCAAATACACAAAATCCCTAACAGGCATCTGTCTTCGGGATGGTTCTATGTGCCGGAACTTCTCCAGGAAAGAGCTCCGGAGCTGCCGCCAGCTCGAAACTGACCCCTCTGGGAGCGCGCAGAACCATTTTGAAGGGAGGTCCCCTAGGCTAAAAGAAAAAACTATGCAGCTCAAGTGACCGATGTCTCCCAAAATCGACATCCTCTGAGTGAAATGTCGTAGATGCGCTGCCAGGTCAGAGGCTCCGTCGTAGAGGACAAACCTCGGGACGCTGAACTTCTCAGGGAAGGGGAAGTCCATGATTTCCCGAGAAAATGGAGACGCACTGAGATCCTCGGAATCGTAAGTGTCTAGTTGAGTCCGGGGAAAAACGATCACCTCCATGTTACGCTGGAGCATCCGCTTGACGTGCTGGTCGAGCTATTCTTTGAGGTCATCTCTATCTTCTGGCACTTGACTCGGCCTTCTCTTGGAGTGGTTGTTGCTTGAGCCCTCGTCTTGAGCTCGGTCATGTCTCTTTTTATTCAGGGTGTCCCTCAGGTCCCGCTCGGCTGAGGGAGCTCCTCTCTGTCTGGAAGGTGGCGCCGTGGCGCCTGCTCTCTTCTGGAGCTACTCTTGAAGTTACATAGTCAACTGGTCCTTCTCTCGGAGAGCAAGGTTTTGGGCCTGGGAAGAAGTCTCCCTCTAATAGAGGAACGAATGGTGCAACGGGGGCCATGATGGAAGTACCTCTTGGCATCCATCTATCAAAGGTGTCCATTGGACATGTCCGCCAAATGGCATTTTAAACCAGTGGCGATAGATTGGTCCAATTGGAGTTGGAGAGATATCAGGACGTCGCTGAAATGGAGGCCCCCACAACAGCCCTGAAATGGGTATGAAGACTAAAAGATAAGACATGGGATAATGGCAGGACTAGAGTCAAAGGAAAGATGACTCAAATTGAAATGAATGTGAAGATATAGAAGGCATGGTTTTGTCAACCTGACATTATGGTTGGTTCTGATTAACTAACGGGGTCTCTCTTTGACGTTTATTTCTACAAACCGTACTTGGAAAGACAGGTGAGAATGTGAGATACCCAACATTGAATGATCACCACCGCCATAATTTTTTATTGCAGAAAAGTAGAACACTCACAAAGATATCTCAAGTAAAAAGAGGAAAAAGAAAAATATATTAACTTTTGGTTATGATAAGAGAGCATAAAAAGCACCTGCCAAGCAAAAAAATAAAAGCTTTTTCACTAGAATTGAAGGATCTATTCTCTAGAAATATCTTTTTCCTACTTCATTAAAACAGAAAAAAACTCATTAAACAACTCAAATATATATAAAAAAGGAATCTTAATCTAACAATGATTTTAACATAATATTAACAGATGTAGGGAAGGGACTAGGACAATAGAGCAAATTAAGGCATAAAGCTATGTTGAAGTGGAGTCCGTAACTGTGTCCAATTCTTACAGTTTTGATTGTAAACCCTACAACCTTTTACACAATACCATGCCAGTGAAAGCAAAATGGAAATCCTAAAACATTTGGCAGGGAAAAGAAAAGGAATCCCAGACTAATCATCAGTTTCCATCATAGAAAGCATTAACACCATACTAAAGTTTAAAAAATACCTTGGACTAGTTACATATTGACATGACTTTATGGATGCTGAGCATCAGCAAAAATAAAGAATGGGAAATGAAAAGGACCAACACAACCCAAACTTCCCAACTTACAGCTCAATCAACATGAGTCTTGCAAAAAAATTTCAAAGAACTTGGAAAAAGTGAAAATGAAAAAAAAAATCTAACACACTGCATACTTCAAAAGAGCTCTCAAACAATTCCATAAAACAAAAAATCAGTAACCATGGAGAAATTAGGAAAAGAAGAAAAGAGATACAGATCCAGGGATGGGATCAATGCTAAAAATTATAATAGTGATAGAGATCCCATCAAACCTACACAGCACAATTGCTGCATAGATGACCAACCCGACAAACATTGTAGTTAGGAAAAGAAAATGTAAGCAAAACCCAGAATTTATTCAATGACAAGCAATCTTCCAAGCTGATGAGCCCGGGAACATAACCAAACTGCAGAACACAAAAAAACAGAGAAAAGCATGAGTTTTGAAAAACGACAAAGATGCCCATACTAATAACAAGCAACTACCCAAGTTGAGAGCAAAACAAAATCACAAAAGAAGCAAGTTCTCAGATTACCTTGAAGAACAATAGGTCAGTATATAAGAGACTAAACAGAAGAAAAAACAGAAGAAAAAAAAAAAAAAAAAAAGGAACTGAAGACACCCCTGTAACTACCAAAAGAAAGAAAAACAAGTATACAAAATTATGCAAAACTGCAGACAACAACAATAACATTGCAGGAAATAAAATTGACCAAATATACTACATCAAGAATGCTAAGATAAAAAGGAAATATTCATTTAAAAAAAAAAACAATACTTCTGAAAATAGAAAAGTCTGTGAAATGAAAAGGCATATGGAAAAATTAATCAAATAGAAAATGATGGGTTTGAACAAACATACCCCAAAAACATAGACTACCCCATTTGAGTAGCAGGCAAAATGACTCCATCTCTCAGAAGGATTGAAACCCAAAACCTTTGGATACAGCCACATTGCATTCTTCTTCACAACTTCTCAACCCAAAGAACTCATCTCTTCAAACCCCACCATATTGAAGAAAACAACAGCACTTGTAACAATTCAAGACCAACAGCCCCATTTTTTTATTGAAAAAGGGTGCAAGGCAGATGGGTGAAAAGTAAAGGAACAACCAACTCAAGTTAAACATCACAGACATCTGTAGTAGACAAGAAATGATGGGTGCTTTCTCATCAACAGTTTTGATTTTAACTAGCACTCGATCACCCAAGGGCTTGATGGATGTGTACTGTAGTGAACATAACCAAGAGAATGAATCAACACAGCTCTAAGGCAAAAAAAGCATAAAGAAAAAAAATCCAAAGCCCTTAATACATTACACAAGCTGAGAATCCCACAAATCCCAACTAAACCTCTGATCATTAACAAGTAGAAAACAAACAATCTGAAGACAAAAAATAAATAAATAAATAAAACCCATCCACATAAAAAAAATAAAATTATACACAATTCTTCGACAACACCGAAAAACCAATCAATTCCCCATCCCCTCATATCTCTCCATCAATACTATCCAAAAAATAATAATAATAAACAAAACCAAACAAACAACATAAACAAAATCCTAAGCAGCACAAACACAGACAGATTACATATACACATATATGCATAAACGAAATCTACACAGACCGTCGTCTCAGACTCCTTCAGATGGGGAAAAGGACCAGTTCCTTGTTCAGACAGCAGCTGACGAAACCGAAGAGGGTTTGGTGCGAGCTAGGGTTTCCGGGAAAGAGAGAGAGAGAGAGGAAGAGGGAGGGAGAGGGAGAGAACCGGTGGCATCTCCGGCGCAGGCGGGCTCCGGCGGTGGCGTCGCTGGTGCGGCGGGACAGTGCAAAGCGCGGCACAGTGCAGAGAGAAATAGAGAGAGGGATAGGGAGAGGGAGAGGGAGAGGGAGGGAGAGAGAGAGAACACCAGTGGCCGCTCCTGCGCAGCGGACTCCGGAGGGACGGCACAGTGCAGAGCGCGGGAGGGGGAGGGGGAGGGGGAGGGGGAGGGGGAAAACAGAGGGCGGGAGGGGGAAAGGGGGAAGAAAAAAGCGAAAAGTGGATTTGGGGAAGGGGAGGTTTAAAGGAAGACCTTTAGCGGCCGCTATAGGCGGTCGCTAATGGTATCATTTGCGACCGTTGGGCGGTCGCCCGCTTTTCCCTGCGCCAATAAACAAATCTCTAGTAGTGACCATTGTCATAATTAAAATGATTCAGAGCACAACCCATTTAAAATGACCTTCATTTATGTTTAACAGTACATAATAATAACTTGACTAATTGCACTACTACCAGCCACCACAACCTATGTGTTTTTCTTTTCTTTTTTTTCAAAAAATAAAACATCATTACCGTTTGGTAATTTTACTTTTAAAATAAAGTGAAGTGAAGTGAAATAAAGAGAGGGAATAAAATATAAGTGAGTTATGATGGTATTTTATTTTTAGTTATTTGGGATGGAATATTTTTTACTTTTTGTATGTGGAAATGAAGTTTTTTTTGTCTTTTAGTGAATAAAGATAGTTGCTTTTTGACTTTTTTTGAAAAAGATGAAGGGAGTTTTGAATTAAAGTGCTTTTGATTTGATGCTTAACTTGACTTGACTTGACTTTACTTGACAAGTAAAATTACCAAACGGGCAAGGAAAAACAATTATAACAAGGTAAACAAGGGAATATTACAAACAAGAAAAGAAAGCAAAAGGCCATCAATAAGCCTTTAAATAAAAGAAAAAAAAAACAAATAGAACTTACAAAAGATTATGAGGGGCAAAGTCACGAAACCGCCCCTCCTAATTAGCCATTTTTTGCTATTAGTGGGGGCAGTTTTGGTAAATGTATGAAAAATTAATAAATTTTCTTTGCAGGCGGGCTGCGTTCGTTTTATCCATTCCCAGTCCCATTTTCATCGGGCTTTAAAATCATTACCCAAGTTGGGCTCAGAAATTTTCTAAAAGCCCTATATTTTTGGGCTTAGGCCGGGCCGGGCGGGTGCCCATTTCAACGAGCTCAATTGACAGGCCTAGATTGGGTAAGATGATTTTGGGCTTGTCATTTATCTATGTGAGATATATATATATATTTATATATGGATCTATGTTAGCTTTTAATGATGCAATATCTCACTTGGAAATACGTACATCTATTTAAAGTAAATAGTGCTATTTCTCATTTGTCTTTCTCACGTCTAAAAAAATTGTGCTGAGAGTTTTTTAACAAGGTTGGATGATGTAACATCCATCCTATTAAGTGGACACGTGAACTTGTAAGGGTTTATGATGAGAGCCTAAAATATACATTTTAGGCCCTTCAATGTGGACTTTGTAACACTTTAGAATTAGATTATTTAGCTTAATTATGTTATTTCTATGTTTTCAGGAGTTTTAAGAGAATAACCAGAAGATGGAGCTAAAGACGAAGAACAATGGCAAACATCAAAGATCACCCAGGCTTACTGCCTGCTGGCGTCCAGACGCCAGTCATCGGGCGTCTGGACGCCCGACCACAGAATGCAACCCAACCACTGCCTGCTGGCGTCCAGACGCCAGCCATGGGGCGTCTGGACGCCCGGGCCGGGTAAAGTCCGCCTTGGCGCGTTTTGAGAAAGATTTTTAGGACTCTAACTCTATAAATATGTTTCCAACTTTGATAAGAGAGAGGAAGATCTTTGGGAAAAGCTCTGGAGCATAGTTTGGGAGAATTGGAAGAAAGCCAATGGTGATTCTGTCAGGGATTCGTCATCAATCTATCGCCATGTGTAACTAAACTTCTATCTTAGGGTTCCGATGAAGCCCTAACTTCATAGTATTGGTGATGTATAGGTTTTAGGGTTTTACTTTCAATGCTTTTGGTTATATGACAAGATGTTAATCCATTGATTGGATTTTTATTAATGCAATATCCCTTTCTTCTGGTATTTTGATCTTGTAGGTTTGAATACTAAGTTATATAACGGTTCTTTCATGAATGTGTTTGTTAGATCTAGGATAATCTATGCCATAAGAGATAGGTTATGCCCTGATTTACATCCATATATCTTTATTTGTCGACTTTGTGAAGGTTTGTAACCAGAACAAGTCTGTTTAGCGTTGATTGTGAAACCCTAGGTCTATACTTGCCATTGTGCGAGGTTAGAGTGGATTCATACCCTGAGATCTTTTCTCTAATTGATTTAAACCTTTTCTTTTAATTTGTTAATTTAGGAATTACAACCAATCAAACCAACAATTCGTTTTCTATTAGGATTAGTTTAATAATCAACACTTTCTGTCTTCTTTTAGAATTAGTTTAGGAATTAAGGAACCAACACAACTTAGCCTTTTTGTCCCAGTGGATACGATACTCGGTTAGCATCTTTGCTTTCATAAGTAGAGATATTAGCGGGAGATAATTTATATTTGCAACCCTATTTTAGGACGAACAAATTTTGGCGCCGTTGCCGGGGACAATTAGCACGGTTGTTTGTTTCTTTTAGTTAGGATATTAGTTTAGTTTCGTTTATCAGTTTTTATTCTTTTCCATCTTTTCTCACATCTTTGTTTTCTTACTGCAGGTTATTGATGTTAACACAAGAATCTTACAGTTTGTACAGGATTTAAGAGAACTCTTCAAGAAGTTGAGGTTCTACTCAATTAGAAGCTCTCCTTTACCTAAAGGACGGTAAGCCTAAACGTTGTGATTCTTCTCATATAACTGCAGTAAGTGTGTGTGTGCATGCTTGGTCGTCGCTCTTGTCATCCAGATTTGATATCTCTAGACCAAGACTTAGAGCGAGTCCTTAGAAAAATAAGATCATCTAAACACTCTTCTGATTATTCACACACAATTTCAACCATGGCTGAGGAAAGAAAGGAAGATGAGGCTCTTCCTCTTCGGCCCTTGAAGGAGCACTATACTCCTTCGGAATACGCATCACCATCGTGTATTCAGCTGCCAGCAGTTCCGGCAGCTCAATATGAAATCAAACCAAGTACCATCAATCTTATTCCCTCTTTTTATGGTTTGAACAATGAAGACCCATATAATCACATTGATGACTTCTTGGTTATTTGCTCCACTGTGAGAATAAATAACTTCAGTAGTGAGGCCCTAAAAATGTTTCTTTTTCCGTTTTCGCTAAAGGACAAAGCTAAGTATTGGCTAGGTACTTTACCAGCGAATTCCATCACAACTTGGGCCCAACTGCAACAAAAGTTTTTGGATAAATATTTCTCAGTGGGCAAAACTAATCAGTACAGGAGATCCATTACATCTTTCGCCCAAACTGATAGTGAACAATTTCATGAGGCGTGGGACAGGTTCAAGGATCTTCTTCGGAAGTGTCCCCATCACCAAATCGCCAAGTGGCAATTGGTTCAATTCTTCTATGATGGCTTGTCTCCTGAATGGAGAAACATGGTAGTCACCGCGAGTGGGGGATCTATCATGCTGAAAAATGAGGATGAGGCATGGGATCTCTTTGAGAATATGAGTGAGACCTTTCAGCACCATGCCTCCACGGCTAGATTGGAGAGGCCGGCAGCCTCTAATGTACAGAAACCTAGAGGCGTCTTTGAGATTCAGCCCTCTAATGAACTCACAACTCAAGTGGCTGCCTTAACCCATAAGTTAGATCAGTTGATATCGGGGGGACAATCTCTCCAATCTTCACCCCCTGTACCTTCTGCTCATGTTGATGCTTGTGCTTTGTGCAACAGTCCTGCTCATTTTGTGAGTGATTGCCCTGCAGCACCCCAATTTCCTGAATTTGTGCATGAGCAAGTGAATGCTGCACAAGGTTTCTCCAAATCGGGTAATGATCCCTATTCAAATACATATAACCCGGGATGGCGCAATCATCCTAATTTTTCATGGAAGTCACCCGGTCAGGGCAATTCGTTTTCTCAACAGGGAAATAGGCCTACTTTTCAATATAATCCTGCAGCCTATCGTTCTCAACAATCTTACCAGCACCCAAACCCTCAGCCACCTCAACGAAACCCTTCGTTTGAGGAGACCGTATTGCAAGAGCTAAAGGAGCTCAAAGCAGGTAATCAATTGGTCCACTCCCATTCTCAGTCCATAGCCAAGCTAGAGGCCCAAATGGGCCAAATAGCTACTGCTCTTAATAGAAGAGAAGATGGCCGATTACCTAGCCAACCCATTGTCAACCCGAAGAACACATTTGAGGTGGGAAGTAGCTCACAGCCGCATGACACTTTTCATGAGCAAGCGAAAGTAGTTGTCACTTTGAGGAATGGGCGTGAGGTAGAGACTAGACCTGAGGCGCCTAGAAAAGATGTTAAAAAGTCTGCACCAAACCCCAAAGATTCTAGGGAGAACATGAGGCCGAAGGAAAAGGAGTTCAGCTCTCCTACTTCATCTGTTCCGACTGAGGAACCCCTTTATGTGCCTAAAGCCCCTTTTCCCAATTGTCTTGACACGCCCTCTCCCTTTAGTAAAAAGGGAGTCACCATGAATGAAATGTTAGATGTGTTCAAGCAAGTAAAAATCAATCTTCCTCTGCTCGATGCTATTAAGCAGGTGCCTTCCTATGCGAAATTTCTGAAAGACTTGTGCACTCAGAAGCGCAAATCCAAGTCTAATGTGTCCAAAAAGGTCATGCTCACCGAGCAAGTCAGTTCATTGATTCAGCATGACACCCCTCCCAAGCTTCAAGATCCTGGCACTCCCACCGTTACCTGTACGATTGGGAGTCACATTATTGATCATGCTTTGTTAGATCTTGGAGCTAGTGTCAATCTCTTGCCTTACTCCTTGTATGAACAAATTGGGTTAGGAGAATTGAAGCCTACTACGGTCACCTTGCAACTTGCTGATAGATCTGTTAGGGTGCCTAGGGGTATCATTGAGGATGTTCTTGTCAAGGTGGACAAATTTCTTTTTCCTGCAGATTTTATTGTCCTTGACACTGAACCGATTTCAAATCTGCGGAAACAAACTCCGGTCATTCTAGGCCGACCTTTTTTGGCCACGGCCAATGCAACCATTAATTGTCGAACCGGAGTTATGGATGTCTCTTTTGGTAACATGAAAGTGAGGCTGAATGCGTTTAAGGCCTCTCATCAACCACCCGACAAGGACGACTGCTTTGCAGTCGACGTTGTTACTGACTTGGTGGAAGGAGCTCTACCTTTTATTTTAACGGAGGATCCTTTAGAAGCTTGCTTATCTCATTTTAATTTTGATGAGTATGATGTTGACCAGTCCATTTCTGAAGTAAATACCCTATTAAATGAGGTCGCTATGCTTGATTCTTTCCCTTGGAAGGCGAAGTTTGAACAATTACCTCCACTTTCTACAGCACCTGCACCTCCTTCGATTGTGGTACCCCCTAAACTTGAGTTGAAACAACTCCCAGCTACACTCAAGTATATTTTTCTTGGACCCATGGATACATTGCCAGTGATCATTGCTTCCGATCTGTCTGATGATCAGGAAGGTCAGCTCATTGCCGTGTTAAAGGAACATAAAAGTGCAATCGGCTGGTCTGTTGCCGATTTGAAAGGTATTGACCCCTCCATCTGTATGCACCGCATTCATTGCGAAGAAAATGCCAAACCATCGCGTGAAATGCAGCGTCGTTTAAATCCTAACATGAAAGGGGTGGTCCTGAAAGAAGTACTGAAACTTCTTGATGCGGGTATTATATACCCAATTTCTGACAGTAAGTGGGTCAGCCCTACTCAAGTGGTGCCAAAGAAGTCTGGCATTACGGTTGTGGAGAATTTAAAAGGGGACTTGTTACCTACACGCACTACTACTGGGTGGCGTGTGTGCATTGACTATCGTAAGTTGAATTCCATGACCCGAAAGGACCATTTTCCGCTGCCATTCATTGACCAAATCTTAGAAAGGTTAGCTGGCCAAAGTTTTTACTGTTTCCTGGATGGTTATTCGGGATATAACCAAGTGGCGGTCTATCCTGATGACCAGGAGAAGACAACTTTCACTTGTCCTTTTGGTACATTCGCTTACCGGAGGATGCCATTCGGACTTTGTAATGCACCGGCGACTTTTCAACGGTGTATGATGTCCATTTTCTCCGACATGGTGGAGAAATTCTTAGAGGTTTTTATGGATGACTTCTCTGTTTTTGGCCCTTCATTTGATGATTGTCTCCATAATTTAGCAAAGGTGCTGAAACGTTGTGTGGAGACTAATTTAGTCTTGAGTTGGGAGAAGAGTCATTTCATGGTGCGTGAGGGCATTGTTTTGGGGCACATCATTTCCTCGAGGGGCATTGAGGTGGATAAAGCCAAGGTTGACCTTATTTCCAAACTCCCACCTCCCTCATCGGTTCGGCAAATCCGTTCCTTCTTAGGACACGCAGGATTTTACCGCCGATTTATTAAAGACTTTAGCAAAATTTCTCGACCCTTGTGCGCATTACTTGCCAAGGAGGCTCCTTTTGTCTTTACTGAGGCATGCCTGCAGGCTTTTGAGAAGCTTCGTGGCGCTTTGTCCACTGCTCCTATCATTCAGTCCCCGGATTGGACTCACCCATTTGAGATTATGTGTGATGCTTCTGATTATGCTATTGGTGCCGTTTGGGCCAACGGATTAACAAGGTTCCGCATGTTATCTACTATGCTAGCAAACTCCTCTCTGATGCTCAATTGAATTACACCACAACGGAGAAGGAATTGTTAGCAGTTGTTTTTGCCTTGGATAAGTTTCGGTCTTATTTATTAGGATCCAAGGTAGTAGTGTTCACTGACCATGCTGCCTTGCGGTATTTACTATCCAAGAAGGACACTAAGCCACGATTGATTAGATGGATTCTTTTACTTCAAGAATTCAACTTTGAGATTCGGGATAAGAAGGGTTCTGAAAATTGTGTCGCTGACCATCTCTCTCGGATCTTGGTAGAAACATCGGACGACACCTTACCCTTGCATGACTCATTTCCAGATGAGCAATTGTTTACGGTGTCCCGTACTCTACCCCCCTGGTATGCTCATATTGTGAATTATCTTGCAGTGGGGGAGATTCCTTCACATTGGTCTAGGCAGGACAAAGATCGTTTTTTCTCCCAGGTCAAGCTGTATTTTTGGGAAGATCCTAAACTTTTCAAGTTCTGTCCCGACCAAGTGATCCGGCGATGTGTGCCAGAGAGTGAATACCAAAGTGTCCTTACGTTCTGTCACTCTCTTGAGTGTGGTGGACATTTCAGTGGAAAGAAGACTGCTGCCAAAGTTTTGCAGAGTGGTTTCTATTGGCCCACTCTTTTTCGTGATGCTCATCAGTTTTGCAAAACTTGTTTACGCTGTCAGCAGACTGGGAACATGTCTAGGAGGGACTCGATGCCCTTACAATCCATTTTGATTGTCGAAATTTTTGATGTTTGGGGCATCGATTTCATGGGACCGTTTCCGCCGTCTTTTGGTTTTCATTACATTCTAGTGGCGGTTGATTACGTGTCCAAGTGGGTGGAAGCAGCAGCCACTAAGACTAATGACCACAAAGTTGTTGTCCAATTCCTTCAAAGCAACATCTTCAGTCGCTTTGGCTGTCCGCGGGCGATCATTAGTGATGAAGGCACCCACTTTGTGAATAAACACTTCGAGGCGTTGGTTAAGAAATACTCTATCACTCATAAGGTGGCTACACCTTATCATCCGCAAACCAGTGGCCAAGTCGAAGTGTCCAATAGGGAGGTCAAGCGTATTCTCGAAAAAACGGTACGGCCTGACCGGAAAGATTGGTCTTTGCGATTGAATGATGCTTTATGGGCCTACCGTACTGCTTACAAGACTCCAATTGGTATGTCCCCCTATCGTTTAGTGTTTGGCAAAGCTTGTCATTTGCCGGTTGAACTCGAACACCGTGCCATGTGGGCTATTAAGAAATTCAATTTTGATATGGCCGGTGCAGGTTCCACTCGGAAACTCCAACTCAATGAATTGGAGGAGATTCGGAACGAAGCATACATTAGCTCCTCAATTTACAAGGCTCGGACTAAAGCTTTTCATGATAAACACATCTTACGGAAGTCCTTTGAGCCACATCAGAAGGTCTGGCTGTTCAATTCAAAATTGAGACTCTTTCCGGGTAAGTTGCGGTCACGATGGGATGGACCGTATGTGGTAACGGAGGTTTTTGATCATGGTGCGGTGGAAATTCGAAACCCCACTACTGGGGGTTTTCTTAAAGTCAATGGTCAACGGTTGAAACCTTATGTCGAGGGTATTACTGCTGGTGAAGTTGTGGAGTCCATTACTCTGATGGACCCCTCCTATTCTACAGATTGAGCGAACTCGACGTCTGGCTGACGACGTAAAACAAAGCTCTTGCGGGAGGAAACCCGAGTTTCGTTAGTGTATTTCGGTCAGCGTCCTTTTCTTTCCTTCCAATTTTTATTTTCATTCTTTTAGGTGGGTACCTTTACAAGGTTCCAGTTGTCCATTTCCTAGCTTTCTTCTGATATATAAAAAAAAAAAAAAAAAAAGCGTCTGGACGCCCATGTGGGGCGTCTGGACGCTGTCAGCCAGAGTCCGTCGCCCACGCAGGCGAACTTACTGTCTCTGGGCGTCTGGACGCCCAGGTGGGGCGTCTGGACGCTGTCTGCCAGGAACCACGCCCACGCACTTCGGACTCTCTGTCCCTGGGCGTCTGGACGCCCAGGTGGGGCGTCTGGACGCCAGAGAAAAAAAAAAAAAAATATATATATATATATACACGAAGAGACACAACCTGTGTCACTGTTTTTTTTCCCTTCTTCTTTTATATTTCTTCTTTCTCCCCTTCATTCTCACTCCCTCATTGTGCCCCATCCCCTCTCTTCCTTTCTTCCAACCCCATCTTCTTCTAACCATAGTTTCTTCCTCACCATTCTTTTCCTCTCCTTACTCCCATTTCTTTTCTTTCTTCTTTCCTTTGGCCTACTATTTGCATATGCCTCCATTGTCGCCGGCGACTACCAAGCTTGCCGGTCAGATCTACTGCTGATAAGAGCTTCATATCCATTTCCTTCACTTGGGATCTCCTCACCGCGCTTTCCTCTACGCGCTGCTGTTGCCGTTTTCACTCCGGCCAACTTTTCCGGTCATCTTCTCCGGCGACGTCACCGGAGCTCCGGCGAGATTTTTTTTCAGGTATATTTTAATTATTTTAAATTAAAAAAAAAAAAAAAAATGTTTCGTCGGGGGAGGAGTAAATCTAAGGCTACTGCGGGTGCGGGTTCCTCCAATCCGCGACCCCCGAAAAGGCATGCCTCCGCTCCTCCTCGTGAGCAACCCAATGCGGATTGGGCTAATCGACCCTTAGAACGGCAAACCGCATTTGACTTGCCATTTTTTGAGGCAGATGCATCCACACTTTGGGCAGTCCAACAATTACGGTTGAGAGAATTGACGACATTATGTGGCCCTTTTCCTCCGGCGTATCCCCGCTTGGTGCGCCTTTTCTATCAGAATTTAGAGATTACGGGGCAATATGGTGATATCTTGTCTTCTACTATAGATGGCCATGATGTTTCTTTGACAGAGGAGGATATCGCCCATGCCCTTGGTTGTAACCCTACTGCGGGAGGTTTCCCGAATTTTCCTGCGACCCCCACGGTGGCCAGTATAACTAATGAAATATGTGGGGGTCGTTTTAGCAAGGATAACTACACAAGCACTCGTCGTAGTTATTTACCTCAGCAGTTGTGGTTAATTGATCAAGTGCTGCGTGTAAATGCATTTCCCACGCATCACAAGGATGAGAGGAGGGGGGACTTCCTTCTGACTTTGTATGCCATTCATGCCGGATACGCAGTCTCTATACCTCAGATGATTTTTCAAGAGATGTGCAAAGTCTATCGGCTTTTTAAAGAGTCTAGAAAGGATCCGGAGAAAAAGAGGCCATTGCCTTTTCCTCATTTACTCACACTGTTTTTTCTCCATCGTTCTGAACCCACGGATGTTCCCTATCCCATTTCTTCTGATGAGGAGTCTATACCGTGTTCTGATGTTTACGGTGCAGTGCGATGGACTCAGAGTGTCCAAACTATCATTTGGCACATGCAACATGCTACTCCTGCTATGATGCCTGGAGTTGTCGCACCTGTGGTTGCTCCACCAATGCCTCCGCAAGCCCCTCCTGTTATTCCCCCTCCCGAAGGGCCTGCTGCACCGTTTTCCATGACTTATGCCCAATACGAGGCTCTCCTTCACGGTCAGCAAGCTATCCAGTCCCGTCAGGTGGCTTTTGAGTCCCGCTTTGAGGACTTTGCCACTCGTACCACCGACTCTCTTTTTGAAATGCAATCCCTACTGAGGGGTCTGCATGGTCTTCCCCATCACAATGATCCAATGCATGATGCTGGTGGGAGGGCTGACCCTGACGGAGCTGGGGATGATCCTTGAGGCTGTTTTAATTTTTATTTTCATTTTATTCCTTTCTTTCTTTTTTTGTTTTTTGTCGCTAACATTTTGCAGGTTGGTTCTTTCATGCAAGTTGGGGGGTCTTCCCCTTTTATCTTGTTTCTGCCTCTTTTGTTACGCGATACCCAGGTGATATCCTTCCTTCTACTTTACTTTCCTTGTCCTTTATCTTATGTTTTGTGTTTTACATTGTGGACAATGTTCGGTTCAGTTGGGGGGTGGGGTATTACCCTTTGGGTTAGTTTTAATAGTTTTTGAGTTTTTCCTTTTCTTTTTAGTTAAAAAAAAAAAAAATAGGATTTTTGCTCAGTTTGTTAGTTTTTTTTCGGGGGATTTCTAACCGAGTTTTTTTTTTATGAAACGAAGATACCCTGATTTTTGGAACTTTTTGTGAGAAACACGAGAAAAAGGGTTCACTATCTTGTTTTAGGAAACGGGTTTTGAGAAATTGTTGAAATATTGATCCATCACTTAACACGTATGTTATAGAGATTTTTGAAATGAGAAGCTATGATTTCCATATTTGTGAGAACTTCAAAACAGTTATGATGGAAAGCCGACCCTCAGACATACAGTGTTCCGGTTCACCTGTGAACTAATTCGGGTATATGGAAAGGGCTACCTATTGTTGGGGACTGTTAAAAAAAAAAAAAAAAAAAAAAAAAAAAAAAAAAAATTTGTGACTAGTTTGGGTTCGTAGCCTTTTTAACCCGAGTCAGTAAGCTCATAGGGGTATTGCCATACCTAGTGCCCTAAGAACGACTGTTTTGGGAGTCATTAGCTGAATGCTCGTTACATGGGTTAATTAGAAAGCTTAATGGACCTAGGCATTGCACAGTCACATGTCTTAAAAAAAAAAAAAAAAAATGTTATCAAGTCCTTTGGTGAATAATAGTGTGAAAGCCACCATGCCTTGAGAGGAATTATGTTAACTTCTACTGAGGTTAGGTGGCCCAGACAATTGAAAGAAAAAGAAATATTTGTGTTTTCACGGAAATTATTAGTGGATCATTTTATGCTTTATTGCTTCTATACATACACAATTTTCACCGTGCACGATCAATTTTTTCCAGCATGATCTTGAGGACTTCTAACCAACAGATAGGATTTGTGAACCACATTTGAGATGTGTATTGAAAACCCCATAATCAGGCATATCTGGTGTTTGTAGATATCTTGGTGAACGATTCTCTCTGTTTTTCATTTTTTTTAGGAATTTTGTGGGTAGATTCACTGCAAACCCTCACGAGACTATAACTCGTCCTCTAGGGGGAACCTAGAGGTTTAAAGGCTTGCTGCACATGCTAAGTGCAGCCGTGCTCCCTACGAAAGTGGCCTAGTTAGTTTTTATTTCTATTTTAGCTTTGTTCGAGGACTAACAAAGTGTCAGTTGGGGGGTGTGATGAGAGCCTAAAATATACATTTTAGGCCCTTCAATGTGGACTTTGTAACACTTTAGAATTAGATTATTTAGCTTAATTATGTTATTTCTATGTTTTCAGGAGTTTTAAGAGAATAACCAGAAGATGGAGCTAAAGACGAAGAACAATGGCAAACATCAAAGATCACCCAGGCTTACTGCCTGCTGGCGTCCAGACGCCAGTCATCGGGCGTCTGGACGCCCGACCACAGAATGCAACCCAACCACTGCCTGCTGGCGTCCAGACGCCAGCCATGGGGCGTCTGGACGCCCGGGCCGGGTAAAGTCCGCCTTGGCGCGTTTTGAGAAAGATTTTTAGGACTCTAACTCTATAAATATGTTTCCAACTTTGATAAGAGAGAGGAAGATCTTTGGGAAAAGCTCTGGAGCATAGTTTGGGAGAATTGGAAGAAAGCCAATGGTGATTCTGTCAGGGATTCGTCATCAATCTATCGCCATGTGTAACTAAACTTCTATCTTAGGGTTCCGATGAAGCCCTAACTTCATAGTATTGGTGATGTATAGGTTTTAGGGTTTTACTTTCAATGCTTTTGGTTATATGACAAGATGTTAATCCATTGATTGGATTTTTATTAATGCAATATCCCTTTCTTCTGGTATTTTGATCTTGTAGGTTTGAATACTAAGTTATATAACGGTGCTTTCATGAATGTGTTTGTTAGATCTAGGATAATCTATGCCATAAGAGATAGGTTATGCCCTGATTTACATCCATATATCTTTATTTGTCGACTTTGTGAAGGTTTGTAACCAGAACAAGTCTGTTTAGCGTTGATTGTGAAACCCTAGGTCTATACTTGCCATTGTGCGAGGTTAGAGTGGATTCATACCCTGAGATCTTTTCTCTAATTGATTTAAACCTTTTCTTTTAATTTGTTAATTTAGGAATTACAACCAATCAAACCAACAATTCGTTTTCTATTAGGATTAGTTTAATAATCAACACTTTCTGTCTTCTTTTAGAATTAGTTTAGGAATTAAGGAACCAACACAACTTAGCCTTTTTGTCCCAGTGGATACGATACTCGGTTAGCATCTTTGCTTTCATAAGTAGAGATATTAGCGGGAGATAATTTATATTTGCAACCCTATTTTAGGACGAACAGTTTACTTATACTAGTGAAGCCCTGGCAATTATATCTAAATTACCAATCACGAGTAAACACATAAATGTTAGGATCTTTCTATGTTGCTAATTTGATGGATGCACTATCACTTCCACTTTCATCTGATCACACACTCATTCATCGTATGTTAGACCTTGATTTCTGAATCTTAGACTTGCATATTCAATTGATTTTCAAAGACCTCATCCTGCATGTTTTAGAACTTAAAACACTCTTTCGAAAATCTATTTTTTCATGCATGATTTTGAAAAATCAAGTTAATCATCGAGGTTCTTGGAATGCATACAATCTCATTCTTAAAATCCTTTTTAGCATGCATTAAACATAATGGCTGGAGTTCATGTTTCAGAAAAAACACTTTTTCAAAATTTGCACAGAACTCCTCCCAGGCCTGTGTACCCGGTCGACCGACCCCTGTACCCGGTCGACCGAGCCAACTAGCCGTTGGCAGAGAGCTGTTGGCTCTCCAACGGTCAGATTTCTGACCGTTTGTTCCAGGTCGACCGAGAGAGAAGGAGGTCGACCGAAGACACTAGCCGTTGGACTGCTTTTGTCTATAAATGCTCATTTCATTCCTTTCTTGGAGAGGTTGGTTGGGTGAACTTTTGGAACCATTTTGAAGCCTAAGAAAGAGGAATGAGCTAAGAAGGTTAGATAGCAAATGGAAATCAAAATCCTTGAGATTCAAAGGTATATACCTCTAAGTTAAATTTGATTTCCATACTTTTGAAATCCATGCATGATCAAACTTTTGTAAATTCATTTTTGCATGATTGCTAGCCTTGTTTGAGTTGTTTTGCAATCATCATATCACTTTGCCATATTGGATTGTTTTGCAAAACACTCATTTCCAAATCACATGTGTTTTTAGTATTTAAACCTTCATACAACTTGTGTTTTAATAGGAATGTCTTTCCAAGTTGTTTCAATTACTTCATGTGATTAGTTCATCTCTTCAATCATTAATTTATGTGCTTAGAATTTTAAATGCATCAAGCATTCATTTAAGAGCTTCATTTTAGAAATTGATTGAAGTACACTTTCATACACCTTGAACACTCATCTTAGTTAATTGTTAGTGTATGATTGTAAATTGATTTTAATTTTTATATCAGCCTATTTAAGAGGCAAATGTATTAAGCTATAATTGTTTCTCTTCTAGTGTTTAGACACTTCATTGAGAAAGAAAAATCTATTGCTTGTAAAGGTTAATGCTAAGCCTAAGAAAAGCATAGTGTAAAGGTTGTTGTTTAGCCTAGAAAAACATCATTGTAAAGGTTATTGCTTAGCCTATTGTAAAAGCATAAATAGTGGGAATCCGGTGGGGTGTTGAGCACAAGCCGGTAGTGGATGTAGGCATTGAGGCCGAACCACTATAAATCTTTGTGTTATGGTGATTGGGTTGTGGTGATTGATTTGTTTCTCTTCCGCATTATGTATGTTAATCATCACATATGACTAGTTTGTTTTAAAGAAATTAAAATTGGTCATAGTTGGTCACTATTAGTAGATCACCCTATTCACCCCCCCTCTAGGGTTAAGATCCCGGACTTACAATTGGTATCAGAGCCTCGTGCTCTAATATTAGGATCAAGCGTTTTTGGAACTCTTGATTAGGTGTAAAAACCTAGAGTTTAAACCCTAGTGTGCTTTTCATGAAAATCATTAAAATGGACTCCACTATGCTAGATTGTGTAGATTCCCTTGTAGATTCTTCTAGACCCCTCCTTTCTTCTATTGGAGATTCAAACCTTGAATTTAATGAATCTAAAGTTGAATCAAAAGAAGAAGAAAATGATGATTATGAAGATGATATACATCAAGCCTATGAGGAATTATATGAACTATGTGAAGTCATAGCTAAGAAGAATAAAAAGTTAAGAGAAGAATCAAAAAGGCTAAACAAAGATTTAATCTCTTCAAATGATGAACTTAGAGAGAAAGAAGAAGTAATACATTGCCTAGACTCTAAGTTCATGATCACTTTGCACAACCTATCAAATGCTCAAGATGAACTAAAAGAAATAAAATTAAGTCACAATGAGCTACATAAAGAAAATGTAAATCTAAGAGATACATTAAAAAGACAAGATGAAAACATTATCCATTTAGAATCCAAATTGAAAATTTCTAAAGATAATGTGTTAAATCTTCAAGATGAATTAAATGCATCTAAGAGAAGTTGTGAAGGACTTACCAAAGAAAACTCAACTCTAAGTGATCACATAAAAAATCAAGTTGAAGACATTGTCAACCTTGAATCCAAGTTAATAACCACCAAAGAAAATTTATTCAATGCTCAAAGTAATATAAAAACTTTACAACTTGGATCTAATGTAAATGAACTCAAACTTGAATTAAAACTTGCTTATGAAAAAGTAAACAAGTTTAATGGAATTGGAATTGAACTTACAAAAGTGAAACATGAAAATTCAATTCTTAAAAATCAAGTCACTCAACTTGAAACTCACAAACAAAAGTATGAGTGCAAATTTACCCAAGGCGAAGAGAAATTTGAAAAATTATTTAGATTGGGTAAATCACAAAGAGATAGGACGGGTATTGGATTTGATAAGTATACTTCTCATGGCCCTAAAATCACCAACACATTTGTGAAAGGTGAGTCCTCTATCTCTAGCACTCACTCTACTTTGCCCAAAACAAAATGTCATTATTGTGGTAATGAAGGGCATTTCAAATTTGAGTGCAAATTAAGAAAAAATCATTTGTCTAAACCCATCTATGAACCTAAAAATGGAAAATCTAATTCTATGATGGTTAAGGCATCAAAATCAAAGGAAGACTCTAGAAAGTTCAAGCAAGTCAAACCATTCCAACAAGAGTCTCCCAAGATAGATTTTAAAAAGACTAAACAAATCAAAAGTAGTCAAATTAAATCTATTAAAAAGAAACCTCTCACTTTACCTCCTTTAACCTTGGAAATGAAAGAACTTTTGAAAAATGTTGAAAGACTAAAATTAAAATTCAAAAGGCAAAAAGAGAGAGGAAAAGCTAAAAGAAATGAGAAAAATAAAAAGAAACATCAACCACCAAAGACTAATCATCAATCCAATTATGAAATTGTCAAACCTCAAGGATTTGATGTCAAGAATAAAAGAAATCAATATTTATCTCCTCTAGTTGGTGGGATCTCATACATAGACTCCAAAGCTCAATACCTTAGATGGATACCTAAGGTTAAACTCTTAGACAAATACTAAGACCTCATAATTAGATTAGACCAACCCTTTCCCATAAGGTATATGTGTTGTTGGTCTTAAGTCTAGTTCCTTCTATCTTTCTTAGTATTGTCTTCTTGTTCAAGTATCATTTGTTTGAGTTTTACTTGTTGAAAATGCATTTTGATTTTAAAAGGTATGTTATGATAAAAATGCATGTTTATGATCAATCTGACTTGAAAAAGAATTGCTTAAAGATACATCTTCTCAATCAATTGATTTGTTTTTCAAACTTGCTTTTATTTGAATGGATACATAGTTATTCCACATTTGTCAAATCAAATACTATTGAAAAATGAAGTGTCTTGGACTCACAAGTTTTCAATCATTTAAATGGACTTATTTAGAATTAATTTTGTAAAATCTCTTTTCCTAAATTGATTGAGCTTGTAGGATAGTTAGATTAAGGGAATCATTTGTTCAGAGAGTTTTTCTTGAGTTGGCAAGTTCTTCCTTGAATCTGAACAGATACCCTGTTTTCCCTGTTTACCGCGGTCGACATCCTGGATTGGCCGGTCGACCGAAGACTCGTACACAGCAACTAAAAAACCATGTTTTCCCTGTTTACCCGGTCGACATCCTGTATTGGCCGGTCGACCGAAAACACGTGAACAGCAACTTAAATAAGTTGCGCTGGACTGTTCTGTTTCAAACAGAACCTTCTTCCATTCAGCAGGTCGACCTCCTTAGGACTTGGTCTCCTCTTCCCTTCTGCTAATGTTTGTCTAGGCTTCGATCATCGTTCTCAAATGAGCAACATTCTCGATCATCATCCTCTTAGCTAAAGGCCTCATTACGTTGGCATTCTTGTCACTGTCATTCCTCACTCGACTCCCAGGTAGCCGTGGTTCATACTCTTCTTCTGTCAGCTTGGAGCCATTCTTCCACAATCCTTATTGCTAGCATTTCCAGGGATCATCACTGAATCTTCAACCAGCCAAGTCGTCCAAGCCGTGCATTACTCTCCAACCTTCTGTGTGCTGTGTGTTTGGCAGATTTAACACCCACTGTTGGTTGCTAGTTCTAATGAGTGTAGCTGTCCATTCAATTTATTTGAAGTTGTGGATTTTGCAGTAACTACTTGTAGACCTTTTGGTCCAGACTTGAGCAGCTGTGTTAAATAATTATCCCCAGATTCAGTTTCTGCACCACAAGTGTTTGACAGAATGCCAGAACCACTGATTAATCCATTTTAGTATCTGTTTTTACTGAATTCGAGTGGGAACGTTGTGCACCCGAGTCTTTCATTCTAAGAATCATCCCAAGCTATTTTCAAGTGCTGTCCATCTCTTCTAAACATCAACTGTTGAGTGCTATGGCTCGCACAAAACAAACCTTCAGGCAGCCTATCAAGAAGTCAAAAACAGGCCAAGCTTCATCTTCTCATAGATCTCCTCCATCCTCTCCTGAAGCATCCCCTCCTCGTGAAGTCAGATTCAAACCCATCCCTTCTCCATCTTCGGTTGTCAAATCCTTCCGAAACAAAGGGATCATTGTGGAGAAGAAATGTGTAGTAGAAGATCTAGTGGATTATGGTGTCCCTGCTATCATGGAAGATATTGGCTGGGGTGGTATTCTAAATTGGAGTGGAAATGCCTTTCCATCCTTGGTTCATGGCCTTTATGAGTCTATCTGTGCTTCCACCAACAATTCATTCACTATCAGATTTGAGCATGGAGAAGAGGTGGTTACTACAAAGAAGATTGCATCCATCTTGGGGGTTCCTAGGTCAAATGGACCAAAGATAATATCTGAAGTCTTACCTCTTGAGGAAAAAGATGGAGTGACTCATGCTCTTTGTGGAAGAGCTGAAGTTTGGACAGCCAAAAATTCTCTTCAAGCTTCTCTCATGGTTCCTTCCCTTCGGATCATTCATATCATTTTCACTCATTCCATCTATCCAAGGAAAGGGAATAGGACTGAAGTAACTCCTTACATGGCAAATCTGTTGTTCAAAGTTATATCTGGAGATCGGGTATGCTTACCTTCAGTTATTATGCACCATATTCTCCGAGTTATTACTGGATCGCAGCCGTGTGCAGCTCCATTTGGATTTCTCATTACCCAGCTTGCTAGATCATATGGAGTGGTTCCTCCAGCTTCTGAGAGACCAGTGACATCCACTGTTTTCAACAAATCAAACATTCTCTTGATGAAGCTTCCACCACCTCAGCAAAGGAATCCAGTAGCTGAAGGAGATGCAGAGTTAGAGGCTGCGGAGATAGAGCCTGTAGATCCAGTAGCAGGTCAGCCTCCTCATCCAGAGCCCCCTCAGCAGCGCAGTCTGGAGGACCGTATGACCTCTTTAGAGCATATTGTTTCTACCATACGTACAGACTATCAGGAATTTAGGCAAGAGGTATCAGGAATGATGAAGAAGACTTTGAAGTACCTCTCGAACATCTCCAGCAGCTGCAGGCGTCATGATGATGCAGTGCCCCCGTCTCCTACAGATTCATCTTAGATCTTAGGAAAGTTTTTCACTTTTTGTGGGGAGGGTAGTGATAGACCTTTTAACTCTTTTAAATATTTGTCTATCAACTGACTGAAAGTTTGAATTGATTACTGACCATTATTTTGATTTTTGGTTTGGTCAAGTAATTATTGAAATATGTACTAGTCGTTTATGGAAAATCAATGAATTTACATATTCAAATTATTCATCTCATATCTTCTTGTTATATTCCTCAATTGATGAATGTTTATGATGCTTTGAACTAAATTTTCTTTCGATTAATATTTTTTTTCTTAGCATCATTCATAACAGCATAGACAACCTCTATACATGATAACCTGTTCAGCATTTCATTTTTAATTTAATTTGGTAACAGGTGCTGCTGAAAGGTATTTGTTTTCTAATGTATACAGGTTCCTTTGCAATTCGATGACAAAGGGGGAGAGAACTCAAAAGAGCAAGAGAAGATCAAACAAAGGGGAGATCCAACAAAAGGGAGAGAAGACCAGATCTAACTAAGGGGGAGATCTGTCCAAGGATAAAAGAGGGAGAGCTCTAACGAAGGGGGAGAGATTGTTTCAAGAACATAAGAGCTGAAGTCTTAGAAGTGTTGTGATCATCTTAGTTGCCATCAAATTGCAAAGGGGGAGATTGTTAGGATCTTTCTATGTTGCTAATTTGATGGATGCACTATCACTTCCACTTTCATCTGATCACACACTCATTCATCGTATGTTAGACCTTGATTTCTGAATCTTAGACTTGCATATTCAATTGATTTTCAAAGACCTCATCCTGCATGTTTTAGAACTTAAAACACTCTTTCGAAAATCTATTTTTTCATGCATGATTTTGAAAAATCAAGTTAATCATCGAGGTTCTTGGAATGCATACAATCTCATTCTTAAAATCCTTTTTAGCATGCATTAAACATAATGGCTGGAGTTCATGTTTCAGAAAAAACACTTTTTCAAAATTTGCACAGAACTCCTCCCAGGCCTGTGTACCCGGTCGACCGACCCCTGTACCCGGTCGACCGAGCCAACTAGCCGTTGGCAGAGAGCTGTTGGCTCTCCAACGGTCAGATTTCTGACCGTTTGTTCCAGGTCGACCGAGAGAGAAGGAGGTCGACCGAAGACACTAGCCGTTGGACTGCTTTTGTCTATAAATGCTCATTTCATTCCTTTCTTGGAGAGGTTGGTTGGGTGAACTTTTGGAACCATTTTGAAGCCTAAGAAAGAGGAATGAGCTAAGAAGGTTAGATAGCAAATGGAAATCAAAATCCTTGAGATTCAAAGGTATATACCTCTAAGTTAAATTTGATTTCCATACTTTTGAAATCCATGCATGATCAAACTTTTGTAAATTCATTTTTGCATGATTGCTAGCCTTGTTTGAGTTGTTTTGCAATCATCATATCACTTTGCCATATTGGATTGTTTTGCAAAACACTCATTTCCAAATCACATGTGTTTTTAGTATTTAAACCTTCATACAACTTGTGTTTTAATAGGAATGTCTTTCCAAGTTGTTTCAATTACTTCATGTGATTAGTTCATCTCTTCAATCATTAATTTATGTGCTTAGAATTTTAAATGCATCAAGCATTCATTTAAGAGCTTCATTTTAGAAATTGATTGAAGTACACTTTCATACACCTTGAACACTCATCTTAGTTAATTGTTAGTGTATGATTGTAAATTGATTTTAATTTTTATATCAGCCTATTTAAGAGGCAAATGTATTAAGCTATAATTGTTTCTCTTCTAGTGTTTAGACACTTCATTGAGAAAGAAAAATCTATTGCTTGTAAAGGTTAATGCTAAGCCTAAGAAAAGCATAGTGTAAAGGTTGTTGTTTAGCCTAGAAAAACATCATTGTAAAGGTTATTGCTTAGCCTATTGTAAAAGCATAAATAGTGGAAATCCGGTGGGGTGTTGAGCACAAGCCGGTAGTGGATGTAGGCATTGAGGCCGAACCACTATAAATCTTTGTGTTATGGTGATTGGGTTGTGGTGATTGATTTGTTTCTCTTCCGCATTATGTATGTTAATCATCACATATGACTAGTTTGTTTTAAAGAAATTAAAATTGGTCATAGTTGGTCACTATTAGTAGATCACCCTATTCACCCCCCCTCTAGGGTTAAGATCCCGGACTTACAATAAATACTATAAAAAGTAAAGTCTCATGCCAATGATGGATTAAAATTAGGCAAAATTAGCGAAAGATCCCTATAAGTCAATGTTTCCAGCCTCCAGTCCAAGGAAAAACTTTTTAAGGCCTATGGTCCAATTAGCTAGACTTTTTCCGGCCTTAGATCCTTGCATCCACATGATCTCATTTTTCAAGACTAAATTGCCCTTCCAACCATTTTAGGCATAAAATTTTGAAATTTTAAATTTTAATTTTATATTATCCCACTTCTTCTGCAACGAGTCTAGGTTTGCTGGGTGGGTTTGGATTCTACAAAATGCCTATCTCCTCCTCCCTCACTCAGCCATGGCCATATCTCTCCTCCTCTTCATCCTTCTCGTCCTCTCTGTCTCCGCCTACGGCGGCTCCGACGACGACGCCAGAGCTGAAGCTCCGTCCATGAAAGCTCCAGATCTGAGATCGAGATTGCTCATCCTTGTCAAGATCTGGTGCGTCATCCTCGTCTTCATCGGAACCTTCGCCCGAGGTGTGTCCCCAAAACCATCAGAACCTTGGCCCTTAGAATCCATCAGAACCTCGGCCCTTCGAATCCCTCCACAAAACCCCCATCTCCCACAATCCAGAGACAAATCCTTCAAACCAAATTAAAAAGAAGGTCTAAGGTCCGAGTTTGAGCAACATACCTCACACTTTGTCCAAACTGCTCGATCCTCGTCGAGATCTCCACTACTGTTAGTCTCGTCATCTTCATTTTATTTTTGTTTGTTTCAGTTGAAAGCAACCAAGTAAAAGCACGTGCGCTCTCAGATCTGTGAAAATTGCCGTGGGAGCACGTTGCCGTCCCGCTGCTACCGTGCTATCGCTGGTCCTCGATTTCTGGTTGCAGATACCAGAACTCGAAGAAGAAGATGACTTGGGCGTTTCGCCCAGGCCAGGTTGGTTCTATCCGAGTTGGGTTTTGACCTGACCCATTCCAGAAGCTCATTAGCAAGGTCAGTCAAGGTCTTGATTTTTTGCGATAGGTTCCAGGTCAAGTCTGACCCGCTCAGCCCAGAAGCCTAGTAGCATTTACTAACATGATGACCGGAATCCACCATCGTCTTTGATGTTACTAGAGAAGAAAGGCAGCGGAGCCCGGGTTTATCTGTGTTTTTGTGAAATTTATCTGTATTTCTATGAAATTTATCTGTGTTTTTGTAAAATTTATCTGAGTTTCTTTGAAATTTATCCGCATTTTGGTGAAATTTATCTGAGTTTTTGTCAAAGTTATCTGTGTTTTTGTCAAATTTATCTATGTTTTTGTCAAAGTTAACTATGTTTTTGGCAAATTTATCTGAGTTTTTTTTTTCAAAATTTATCTAAGTTTTTTGAAAAATCTATTTGCGTTTTTTGAAATCTATTTGTGTATTTTAATGTTATTTGTATCAAAGTTATCTGTGCTTTTGTCAAAGTTAACTATATTTTTGGCAAATTTATCTGAGTTTTTTTCAAAATTTATCTGAGTTTTTTAGCAAATCTATTTGTGTTTTTTGAAATCCATTTGTGTATTTTAATGTTATTTGTGTCTATTCAAATTTATTGTGTTTTTTGAAAATATTATATTTTTTAAAATTTATTTTCGTTATTTTAAATTTATTTTCATTTTTTAAATTTTCTTTGGATCTTTTGAGATTTATTTGAGACTTTTGAAATCTATTTACATTTTCTAAAAAAATTTTGGATCTTTTGAAACTTATTTACATCTTTTTAAATTTATTTTCGTTATTTGATTATATATTGTTGTTTTTTTTAAATTTATTGCGTTTTTTTTAAATTATTGCATTTTTAAAATTTATTAGTGTGTTTTTAGGATTTATTTGAAAATCTGGCCATTATTAATGGGATGTCTCACCAATCATGGGATATGATTTAAAAGAAATGGTAAACTAGACATTTCAGGTATCAAAAAGTGTGAGAGAGACCTTTGGCTGCATGACTTTTTTTTTGTGGATCTAAGGCCATAAAGTGAAATGTTCAGGGACCCGTCGCCGAATGCCCCTTAAAATTAACTAGTCTAATCCTCTGAGAGATCGAAATGAAAATCATTGCCGCAAAGCATAGATCATACCATTTATAAATGCATACTAAATAACATATGGAGAGTTCGACGAATCTGTCAAACTAAAAATCATGGGATTAACCATACTCATATTGCAAATCCCGTATAGTAGCTATTTCCATGTAAGCACCTTAGAACCTGCTCAATGTGTCTTGTATTGTTGAACATGCATCTATCCACTTTAGGTTTATGGTAAATTAGGCAAAAGTCCCTGAGCACGGTCTTCTAAGGCATCAAGGACAGCAACTTTTTCTCTAGACAACTAGAGATATTTAGTTTTTTTGTGACGCCAAAAAAGCGTCGCAGATAATATAAAAAGCGTATTAAGGGTCGCAAAGGGGTCGCAAATAATGGGGTCACAGAAAGATTAGCGACGTTAAGGACGACAGCGTGGCAATAGGAGAGAGTATTTTGCGACGGTTTAAAAGAGTTGCTAATTACGTATCAATTGCGATGGTTTCAAAGAGTTGCTAATTATATATCCATTGTGACGTATTATAAGTGTCGCAGATAATGATTTATTTGCAACGGCAAAATTGCGTCACCAATAATTTATATTTGCGATAATTCAAAAAAGTCGTTAATAAATCTTTAAGGGCGACGCTTTTATAAAGTTGCAAAGAATCTTTTTTTGCAACGCTTCTGTGGTGTCGTAAATAATCTTCATCTTGTTACATTTGATTATTTGCAACGCAATAAAAGCGCTGCAAATAATAATTTTTCAGAATTTTTTTTTAATATTTTTAAAAAATATATTTTCCCTTGTTTTGATACCCAATCAATACAAATATAATCTCATCATCCATTCACAATCCATCCATTCACAAATCTTTAATGCAAAGTCATCCTTAGGTCTCACAATCATATATCTCTAAGTAGCAATTCAGGTATGAAAATAACACTCCATCGATGTAAAAACATAAATAAATTAATTCATTGAACTTGAATGCAATGAAACAGTTGTCCTCATTGCAAATTATTACTGAAGGTATTGATAAAATTTTGTTAAACAGAAATCTATACAATAGTTGGTCTCAATATAACATAGAAACATTAACTGAAAGGCGATCTTCGATATGTATCACGGAGAGACAACGAATAATTTTCACGATAAAATATAGCATCCTCAAATTGATCCGCGCCATCCAAACCGGTCCAAAAAATGTTGCTTGTTCTTATTTTCTCTTCATCTCGCATTTCGATCTGTAATAAATAAAACAAGGTACATGTTAAAATCTATAAAACAAGATAGATGTTAAAACTGAAATTTGAGATCTCAAGTTGAAATCTTATTTGTTCATGTTGATTGTAGCCTATGCACAAAGTCACCAGATGGACATCAATCCATATCATGCAAATCATGGCCTTTGATGTATATGGGGCATGGAAAAACTCAGATTGACTTGATGATACGGCTACTTATTTATCATTTTAAACATTTCTTCACTATATATGCCTTTTGGGTTTGTGACATTTGTGAAGAGAGATTCAACATGGTAACTGCAACTAAGAAAATGAAGCACCTGATATCTCAGAATTTAAGATGAAATTTTATCCATTTTCATTTGCCTTCTATTTGAACTCAATGATAAGTCCCTAAAAATGCATAATTTCATCATCATTTTAGAATAATTAAGGACTTATTCTTCAAATCATGCACTGTTTTAGTAGGAAAATCATGATTTTATGTTTTGAGCATCAAAGTTCAAATTCAAGTCAAAATTTATTGAAAAATTGCATTTTTACATACAATCATGAATTTCTATATTTTTGGCATTGGAAGTCATAAAATTCCTCATAACTTTTTGTTCACACATAAAATGATGAATTTTCTTTGCACCATTGATTTAATTAAAGAATATTTTTTTTAACAAAATGGTGACATTTTAAGCATCCATTTAGTGTAAATTGGGTGGACCCGCATATTGCATCATTCCCTACCTTTATGATTAGAGTATTCTTTAATCCTTGTTTTTATTTTTGTAGGGAATTTCATAAATTGGGACCCACGAGGGAGAGAAATCAATTGAAGAATTAAAGATGACATCTAAGAGAAGATTGCACACACAAGTGGGGCCCATCATCTCTTACAAGTTGCAAATAAAAATCTGAATTTCAGATTTGGGTCAAGACTTCTTGAAAATTCAAAAGTCTGAATTTGAAGGAGAGTAGGCATGGACGTCCATGGGAAAGCATTGCAAAGTGGGGCCACTCTTATGTCATGTGTGCAATGAAATTAATTTCAGATTTGAGATGCTTTTTAAGGAGAAAGTGGGCCCATGTTAAGAGATTCTCAAGCCATGAAGAAGTTTAAAAAGAATGCAAGATTCTTGCAAGCCAATCAATCCAAGTTGGAAGATAAATCCAAATTAAAGACTCCAAGTTTCCTTAAAAACTCTACAAGTTGGATATCAATCAAGATACCATTCCAAAATTTGAAAGTTTGCAACCCAAGAATTATCCCAATAAGCATCACACGTTGAAGCACCTCCATCCCATGCTATCACACGTCTGATCCACAAAAAAGGGGCTGCCCATATGATTCTAAGATTTGTTTCAAATCTGAAATTTCAGATTTGAATTGATTCTTAGCCAAAGTGGGCCCAAGAGAGGAAGTTGCATGAGATAAGAAGAATCCTATTTTCACTAGGATTGTGGGCCAATCCCTTGAAACTCTTTCAAAACCCTCCTAATCCTAATCTAAATTGGACCCCACTATACTAATCCTTACCCAAACCAAAACCTTGCAACCCAAGCTATCAAAAAAACCATAAAAAGACCCCAATATGGAGATGCACGAGAATCCCATCCCCCCTACTCTCTTGGACGACCAGCAACTCCATCTTCCCCTTTTCATTATTTTCCTCCATCTCTCCCTACTTCCATCACTACTTCATCCAAGGTCTTCTCAAAGGCACACCACCACTTGGATTTTTACGCCGTCGCTCCGCCGCCGTTGCTAGCGTTTCTCCATCACCAAACCAGCCATAAATCATCTTCTCTTGCTTGGATTTCAGATCGCAAAACGAGAGACGGTTGGATCGCCGTTCTAGACCGCGAGTCCTTCTCCTCCGTTTAGTGTTTCGGGTGTCTAAGGGTAAGTTTGGATGAACATTATTTTAATTCAAACAATCTTGTAATGGCTATTTGCATGTAATGGGGCTTTCTTTAATGAATCAAGTTCATGAGGTCTTGGTTTTCACCAATGGGTCAACATCGAATGTTTGTGTGTAAGTGACAGTACACACTTGGTGCGGTGGTCTTGGTTTTTATTGATGACATTCAGCAAAGTAGCTATTGCATTATTTTAGGATTAAAATCCATCTTTTTATTCTCTGATTTTATTTTATTTATTTTATTTTTATGTTTAGGTATTTAAATAATCACTACAAATTGGTTGTTCTAACAACTCTTATGGTGAATGCAGTAATTAGATTAGACTAAGTTTTTAGTTTAAGTTTTTTATTTCTAATTGTAATTAATATTTCAGACTTGTAATTAATTATTTATTACAAGTAGGATACTTGATTTGTATAGATTTTATTAGGCTAGTACTAGTTTTCAAATAGGACAGGTTTATTTAAGTGATTACTCCCTGTGGATCGACCTCGGACTTCACCGAGTTATTTATTACTACAATCGCGGCCTTGCACTTGGGGCTGACGATCAAGTTTTTGGCGCCGTTGCCGGGGAGTTTTTTTTCTTCGCTTGAGGTATTTTTCCCAACCTATCTTTTTAATTGCTTTATGGGTGTGCCTTTACTATTCCGCAATCATTCTAGATCTAAGGGTAGCATGCATGGAATGTTTGGACCAGCCCTATTGCATTAAAAAGTGGATTCTTAATCTCTGATTTTTGTTAAAATTGGAACTATTTCAGATCTGAAAAATTACTTTTTCTGATTTTTGAAAAATCACATCAATTTCGGAAAATTGCCTAGTTTACTTGTTCTAATTTGGACTAGTTTAGGTCAGTTTTTTTTATTTGCTGGATAGGATTAATTAAGGTGTGTTAAATTTAGTTTTTTTTTCATATTTTTAGGTTTTTATAGTTTCCAAAAAAATTCTGGAACTTTTCCTCACAAAGGCAAGTCTTAGATAGCGCAAATTCGGCTTTTTGGCCACAAAACTTGCCAAAATCTGAAAATTTCAGAACTTTCATTGGAAAATCAGTTGTTTTAGTTGTTTTTAAATTTTAAAGGACTCTTAAAAACTTGCTGGAATTTTTTTTTAAGAAGGTTAGTTATTTCTTTGGAAAGTCGAACAAACTGCCTTTCTTGATTGGTTCGATGTCTAGGCAAGTCTTGTCCCATTAGATAAGGGAGACAAGTCTCTTGTTCTAGAAGGTGGTTTTTAAGCGGGACCCTTGCAACGCATCGCGACCCCACCATAGATCTGGGGGCTTACCTGGTCGGGCCAGTTTCATAGACTTGAGTTTGGGAACTTTCCCTAGAGATATTAAACTCTCTAAGATTAGTACTTGCAAGAATTTGAGAATCTTCTTTTAAATTTAAAAACGGACTTAGGTAGTTTTTCTTTCTAGGTTTCTTTATTTAAAAAAAAAATTTCAAAATTCCAAAAAAGAAAGAAAGACCCCCATCTTCTTGGCAGAGGGACACCTCAAATCGGTTAGAAAGGAAGGAATCACCTGTCAAGAGATTGATTGAATTCTACGAATCTAGATCTCCTGGTTCTCTAAGGATTTCCAATATGGCTGATGAGCATAGTGATAATGAAGAGATTGGGAATGGTAATGGGAATGGACCCAATAATAATGGGGAGGTGAATCAACCTCTTAGGAGTCTACGTGATTACCTTCACCCTACACGACAAGCCACACCGTCGTGCATGGTTATACCTGCAGGTGCGGGTCAATTTGATATCAAACCGGGAGTAATCCAACTTCTTCCCAAATTTCATGGACTTGAATCGGAAAGTGCATATTTGCACATAAAAGAGTTTGAAGAAGTGTGTGCAACACTACACTTCAATAATGTGAGGGAAGACCTTACCAAATTTCGTTTATTTCCATTTTCCCTCAAAGAAAAGGCCAAGGCATGGCTTCACTCCTTACAGCCCAATTCGATTGCTCTATGGTCCGACATGGTCCGGGAATTTTTGAAGAAATTTTTCCCATTACATAAGACCAACACCTTACGGAGAAATATTATGAATTTTAAACAAAAAGACAAGGAGTCTTATTATAGGTGTTGGGAACGATTTAATGAGCTACTCCTTGCATGTCCCCACCACGGATTTGAATTGCACAATACAATTGGTCACTTCTATGATGGACTTAGTCCTGAAACACGTCAATTCGTGGAGATGATGTGCAATGGGGAGTTCATGGCGAAGAACCCAAATCAAGCATGGACCTACCTTCAGTTTTTGGCAGATAGTGCACAAAATTGGGACACATCTGAAGGTATAGACCCCGTAAAGCAATCGAATCAGGCCAAAGGAGGGGGGCTATATGTATTAAAAGAAAAGGATGATATTCAAGCAAAAATTGCCTATCTTACAAGAGAAGTTGAGTCCTTGAAATTTGTGAAGAATAAGGAACCTGCTATAGTATGTGGCATTTGCGCTAGTGATTCACACATTTCTTCAGAGTGTCCAACACTCCCTGCTTTCCAAGAAGTGACTCACGAGCAAGCAAATGCCACTAACACATACAACCGGCAGTTCAATCATTCTTTGGGTAACACGTACAACCCTAATTGGAGGAATCACCCCAACTTTAGTTGGAGGAATGGCCCAAATGCTACTCCGCCCAATTTCAACCAAATGTCAAATCAATTTGGGGGTACTTCTGGTACATATGCTCAAAACACACAGCAAATGGCACCCCTACAAATCAAACGACACCTTGGGATGAACTTGTGGCTAAGTTTATGATGAATCAAGAGTCCATCAATAAGAAACAAGATCGGAACTTTGAGAATTTACAGAACACCATGCAAAACCTCTGCAAATTGATTGAAGCACAAAATAAGGGGGTTTTTCCAGCCCAACCACAGCCCAATCCAAAAGGGCAATATGAGGTTCATCAAGGTGGTCCGTCAAATTCCAAGGAGCAGGTTCAAGCTGTTACTACTCTACGTAGTGGTAAAGAGATTGAAAAGCCTGATCTGGAAAAAGATAAACAACCTGCATCCTCCGATCATGAAGGGAAAGAAAAGGAAGCTTCTCCTATCAAGGAGAAAAGCCCAGTTCCTCCCGGATTCAAGCCCTTACCGCCTTTTCCCAATCGATTAGCTCCTCCCAAGCCATCTTTACAGAACCAGGAAATCTTGGATGTGCTTAAAGAGGTCAAAATTAACATCCCGCTGTTAGACGCAATCAAACAAGTCCCATCTTATGCAAAGTTTCTTAAGGAATTGTGCACGTTGAAGCGTAAGATACATGTACAAAAGAAAGCATTTCTCACTGAGCAAGCTAGTGCAATTCTAAAGCACGACACTCCCCCTAAATTCAAAGATCCAGGATGCCCCATAATTTCATGCATTATTGGAAATTATCAAATTGAACAAGCATTGCTTGATCTTGGGGCGAGTGTCAACTTACTACCTTACTCGGTTTATGTAAAATTGGGGCTGGGCGAACTCAAACCCACCCAGGTTACTCTGCAGCTCGCAGATCGATCAATCAAAAGACCGAGAGGGATAGTAGAGGATGTGCTTGTGCAAGTTGATAAGTTCTACTTTCCAGTAGACTTTATTGTGCTAGACACTCATCCTGTGGCAGATCCTCATGCTCAGATTCCGGTAATTTTGGGGAGACCATTTTTAGCCACATCCAATGCACTGATCAATTGCCGGAATGGAAAAATGACGCTATCTTTTGGTAACATGACATTAGAGCTAAATGTTTTTGACCTTTGCAAACAACCACGGGATGATAACATTGACCTTGAAGAAGTAGATTTGATCGGTGTTCTTACAGCAGAAACTTTTGAAAAATCGATCTCCGATTCCATTGAGTCAATTGAGGACCTGACCCTCTGTGAAGAAGCACATGATAGCACTGTTGAAATGGTCAACACTGTAGGCAAACCCTCTTTTGAAAAGCTGGTACCAACTGGTACTCCGTCTTTTCCATCTCAGGTGAGGCCGCCCAAACCTGAGTTGAAACCCTTGCCCTCTCACCTGAAATATGCATACCTTGGAGAAAATGAAACATTTCCTGTAGTCATTTCTGCACACCTTGACAAGGACCAAGAAGTCCAACTCTTAGAAGTGCTCAAACTGCACAAGGGTGCAATTGCTTGGACCGTGGCTGACATTAAGGGAATTAATCCCCTCGTGTGTACGCATCATATCTATTTGGAGGAGAATGCGAAACCCTCCCGTCAGATGCAACGCCGGTTAAACCCCACCATGCAGGAAGTGGTTAGGGCTGAAGTTTTGAAACTTCTAGACGTTGGTATCATCTATCCAATTTCGGATAGCCAATGGGTCAGCCCTACCCAAGTTGTACCTAAAAAGGCCGGCGTCACTGTAGTCCGTAATGCTAATGATGAGCTCGTCCCAACCCGTGTACCCACAGGTTGGCGAGTTTGTATCGACTACAGGAAGTTAAATGTTGTCACACGAAAGGATCATTTCCCCCTACCCTTTTTGGACCAGATTTTAGAACGGGTAGCTGGCCACGAGTATTATTGTTTCTTAGATGGATATTCCGGGTACAATCAGATAGAAATCGCCCCGGAAGACCAAGAGAAAACAACTTTCACATGCCCCTTTGGCACCTTTGCTTACCGACGAATGCCCTTTGGGCTGTGCAATGCTCCGGCAACCTTTCAAAGGTGCATGCTGAGTATTTTTAGCGATATGGTGGAACATTTTCTCGAAGTCTTCATGGACGATTTTTCAGTTTTTGGAGAGTCATTCCAAGATTGTTTGAGCAACTTAACTAAGGTCCTCTCTAGGTGTGAAGAAAAGAACTTAGTACTTAATTGGGAAAAATGTCATTTTATGGTACGACAAGGAATTGTCCTTGGCCACATTGTATCATCTAAAGGATTGGAAGTGGACAAAGCCAAAATAGACTTAATTTCCAATTTGCCCACCCCAAAAACCGTAAGAGATATAAGATCTTTCTTAGGGCATGCCGGATTCTACAGAAGGTTCATAAAAGGTTTCAGTGTCATTTCTAGACCATTATGCAACCTTCTGCTAAAGGAAGCAGAATTTGAGTGGACAGAGGCATGTCAAGTGGCTTTTACCAAGCTTAAGGACATGTTGACGACCGCTCCAATTATGCAACCTCCAGATTGGAGCCTACCATTTGAAATCATGTGCGATGCTAATGATTATGCGGTTGGGGCAGTTCTTGGGCAACGTAGAGACAAAAAGCCATTTGTGATTTACTATGCTAGCAGGACTTTAAACAGTGCACAGATCAATTATTCAACAACAGAGAAAGAATTATTGGCTGTGGTCTATGCACTGGATAAATTCCGTTCCTACTTAATTGGATCCAAAATTGTGATATTTACTGACCATTCTGCGCTGAAGTATCTTCTTTCTAAGAAAGATGCCAAGCCTAGACTGATCAGATGGATCCTTCTACTCCAAGAGTTTGATATTGAAATCAAGGATAAGAAAGGAGTAGAAAACGTGGTGGCCGATCATCTTTCTAGGCTTGTCCTTTCCAAAACTTTAGAACCCTTACCAATCCAGGACACTTTCCCTGATGAGCATTTATTTGCCACATTTTCCCATTCTCCATGGTATGCAGACATTGCTAATTATCTAGCTTCGGGTGAAATTCCAAAAGAATGGACGCAGCAAGATAAAAACAAGTTTTTCTCTGAGGTGAAACTGTTTTTCTGGGATGAACCATACCTTTTTAAATACTGCCCAGACCAAATTATTAGGAGATGCATTCCTGACCATGAAATCAATAGTGTTATATCTTTTTGCCACTCGCATGTTTGTGGTGGCCATTTTTCTGCTAAAAAGACCGCTCACAAAATTTTACAATCTGGATTTTACTGGCCCACTTTATTTAAAGATGCACATGATTTATGTAAGACATGTGAGCGGTGCCAAAAATTGGGTTCCATTTCCAAAAGGAATATGATGCCTTTAAACCCAATTTTGGTCGTCGAGTTATTCGATGTTTGGGGTATAGACTTTATGGGACCTTTTCCACCGAGCTATGGTTTTCATTATATCCTCGTTGCAGTTGATTATGTGTCCAAATGGATTGAAGCAGTCCCATGTAGGAATAATGATGCTAAAACGGTCAAAAAGTTTATCTTGGACAATATCTTTTCCCGTTTCGGAACTCCACGTGCCATCATTAGTGATGGGGGCACTCACTTTTGTAACCGCATCATTGAGAGTTTGTTTAAAAATTACGGTGTTACACATAAAGTGGCTACCCCCTATCACCCTCAAACAAGTGGGCAAGTTGAGGTCTCAAATAGGGAAATCAAACGAATTTTGGAGACCACGGTAAAACCAAATCGTAAGGATTGGTCAATACGGCTAAATGATGCCTTGTGGGCTTATAGAACTGCGTATAAGACCCCAATTGGGATGTCTCCATACCGGCTTATATATGGGAAAGCTTGCCACCTTCCAGTGGAGCTGGAACATAAAGCTTATTGGGCCATAAAACAATTGAACGTTGACTTAGACAAGGCTGGGGAGAAAAGAGCCCTTGATCTAAATGAATTAGAAGAATTGAGAAACGAGGCTTATATGAACTCAAGAATTTACAAAGATAGGACTAAGGCCTTTCATGATAAACGGATATTAAGGAAGTCATTCCATCCGTCTCAAAAAGTCCTCTTGTACAATTCTCGACTTCATCTTTTCCCTGGAAAGTTAAGATCTCGTTGGACAGGCCCCTACATTGTTCAAGAAGTATTTCCATATGGGGCAGTGACCCTCATTGATCCATCGAATGGTACCTCTTTTAAAGTTAATGGACAACGTTTAAAACCATTCTTGGAGACTGTTCCTCCAGAGGAAAATGACATTCCTCTGATTGATCCTGTCTACCAGGATTGACGGGCACTGGATCTGACAGTGGCCCATACCTTTGTACATTAAGCATATATTTTCTTGCTTTTTCTTTTGTGTTCTTTGTCTCACATTGGACAGGTTTCTACGTGAAAGCTTCATTACTCCAGGTGCTTTCTACCCATTTTCTCCTTCTACATTTTCACCTCATGTTACATTCCATTTCGCATTTCATGTATGGCATCGAGGACGTTGTCTAGTTTAGGTTGGGGGGTGGGAACAAGCACACTTGTCCAATTTTAGACAATTTTTTTTCTCATTTTTGTGTAGTCTGGTTTTCAAAAAAAGAAACAAAAAAAGAAGGGTTTCCAAAGGAACTTGATGATTCGAAGATGTCTAGAAATCTGGAATTTCAGAATTTTGAAAGGAAGTAAAATGAAGGTTCACAATTTTCTAAAAGATAAAAAGAATACTGAACTTTGTTTTTCACAGTAACACATGTACATCATTTCAAAAGTCTTGGATAAAAAGATTTAAGTGTCATTTTCAGAGTTCTTTAAAAAAAAAAAATAATAGATATAACTTTCTGAAATTTGGCCATATGAGTTCTCCTGGTTCATCGGTAAGGTTAGGCCAACCAAAACCATTGAATTAATTCGGGTGAATTGAAAAGGGCTGCCTATTGTTGGGGACCGTTTAAAAAAAAAAGGGTGTTTAGTTATAATTCTTGAAAAGAATAAAAAGTTGTGTGACTAGTTTGGGTTCGTAGCCTTTTTAACCCGAGCTAGTAAGCCCATAGGGGTATTTATATACCTGGTGCCCTAAAGACATCTGTTTTGGGAGTCATTGGCCCAACACTCGTTACATGGGTTAATTAGAAAGCTTAAGGGACCTAGACATTGCACAGTCACATGTGTGTGTTAAAAAAAAAAAAAAAAAATGCATCCCGCGGCCTTTAAAAAAAAAAAAACAGTAGTGCGAAAGCCGTCATAGTAGCCTTGAGAGGAGACTTATATTTTTCCCCGAATCTAGGAAAGTTGAAAATTCTGAGGAAGAATTCTGTTTTCATGGCATTATCATAGAATATTAAAATTTTTTTGATTTGATGTATAGACATGCACAAGGCACCCAAAGTTTTGGTATAGTTTTTTGAAAAGAAAAATGTGAACTAGATTTTGAAAAGTCCGAAATCTTGATTATTCGAGGATTCAAGGCATCCAATTTGACTCAATCGTCTTTTGAAAAACCTTCCGTTGACTTTCTTTTATTTTTAGGTAAATGAATTTTGTGGGCATATTCACTGCAAACCCTCACGAGGCACAACTCGTCCATTAGGGGTAACCTAGGGGTTTAAGGGCTTGCTGCATATGCTAAATGCAGCCGAGAGTACCAGCGAAAGTGGTGTTTTACTTTTTGTCTTTGCATTTAGTTTATATTAGATTAGGCAAGAGCACTATCATAGTTCGCATATTTGCTCGGGACTAGCAAAATGCTGGTTGGGGAGTGTGATAAGTCCCTAAAAATGCATAATTTTATCATCATTTTAGAATAATTAAGGACTTATTCTTCAAATCATGCACTGTTTTAGTAGGAAAATCATGATTTTATGTTTTGAGCATCAAAGTTCAAATTCAAGTCAAAATTTATTGAAAAATTGCATTTTTACATACAATCATGAATTTCTATATTTTTGGCATTGGAAGTCATAAAATTCCTCATAACTTTTTGTTCACACATAAAATGATGAATTTTCTTTGCACCATTGATTTAATTAAAGAATATTTTTTTTAACAAAATGGTGACATTTTAAGCATCCATTTAGTGTAAATTGGGTGGACCCGCATATTGCATCATTCCCTACCTTTATGATTAGAGTATTCTTTAATCCTTGTTTTTATTTTTGTAGGGAATTTCATAAATTGGGACCCACGAGGGAGAGAAATCAATTGAAGAATTAAAGATGACATCTAAGAGAAGATTGCACACACAAGTGGGGCCCATCATCTCTTACAAGTTGCAAATAAAAATCTGAATTTCAGATTTGGGTCAAGACTTCTTGAAAATTCAAAAGTCTGAATTTGAAGGAGAGTAGGCATGGACGTCCATGGGAAAGCATTGCAAAGTGGGGCCACTCTTATGTCATGTGTGCAATGAAATTAATTTCAGATTTGAGATGCTTTTTAAGGAGAAAGTGGGCCCATGTTAAGAGATTCTCAAGCCATGAAGAAGTTTAAAAAGAATGCAAGATTCTTGCAAGCCAATCAATCCAAGTTGGAAGATAAATCCAAATTAAAGACTCCAAGTTTCCTTAAAAACTCTACAAGTTGGATATCAATCAAGATACCATTCCAAAATTTGAAAGTTTGCAACCCAAGAATTATCCCAATAAGCATCACACGTTGAAGCACCTCCATCCCATGCTATCACACGTCTGATCCACAAAAAAGGGGCTGCCCATATGATTCTAAGATTTGTTTCAAATCTGAAATTTCAGATTTGAATTGATTCTTAGCCAAAGTGGGCCCAAGAGAGGAAGTTGCATGAGATAAGAAGAATCCTATTTTCACTAGGATTGTGGGCCAATCCCTTGAAACTCTTTCAAAACCCTCCTAATCCTAATCTAAATTGGACCCCACTATACTAATCCTTACCCAAACCAAAACCTTGCAACCCAAGCTATCAAAAAAAACCATAAAAAGACCCCAATATGGAGATGCACGAGAATCCCATCCCCCCTACTCTCTTGGACGACCAGCAACTCCATCTTCCCCTTTTCATTATTTTCCTCCATCTCTCCCTACTTCCATCACTACTTCATCCAAGGTCTTCTCAAAGGCACACCACCACTTGGATTTTTACGCCGTCGCTCCGCCGCCGTTGCTAGCGTTTCTCCATCACCAAACCAGCCATAAATCATCTTCTCTTGCTTGGATTTCAGATCGCAAAACGAGAGACGGTTGGATCGCCGTTCTAGACCGCGAGTCCTTCTCCTCCGTTTAGTGTTTCGGGTGTCTAAGGGTAAGTTTGGATGAACATTATTTTAATTCAAACAATCTTGTAATGGCTATTTGCATGTAATGGGGCTTTCTTTAATGAATCAAGTTCATGAGGTCTTGGTTTTCACCAATGGGTCAACATCGAATGTTTGTGTGTAAGTGACAGTACACACTTGGTGCGGTGGTCTTGGTTTTTATTGATGACATTCAGCAAAGTAGCTATTGCATTATTTTAGGATTAAAATCCATCTTTTTATTCTCTGATTTTATTTTATTTTATTTTATTTTTATGTTTAGGTATTTAAATAATCACTACAAATTGGTTGTTCTAACAACTCTTATGGTGAATGCAGTAATTAGATTAGACTAAGTTTTTAGTTTAAGTTTTTTATTTCTAATTGTAATTAATATTTCAGACTTGTAATTAATTATTTATTACAAGTAGGATACTTGATTTGTATAGATTTTATTAGGCTAGTACTAGTTTTCAAATAGGACAGGTTTATTTAAGTGATTACTCCCTGTGGATCGACCTCGGACTTCACCGAGTTATTTATTACTACAATCGCGGCCTTGCACTTGGGGCTGACGATCACTCAACATGCACCTGATGATGTATTAGAAGCAATGAATAAATGTCTTACCATGGAGGAGTGCCCATCTTTTACGCCATTATAGATTGCATCATAGCCCCATATTATTTTGCTAGGATCTCATATAATCCATCTGAGCCTCCATTTGTTGTTTTTGACCCGCCATCTGAACCTCCATTTGCTGTTTTTGACCCGCCATCTCAACCTTCATTTGTTGTTTTTGACCCGCCATCTGACCCTCCATATGAGCCTCCATTTGTTGCTTCTAAGCCTCCATCTGAGCTTCCATCCACTGCAACTGCTCAGCCAACTCTTGAGGTTGTCTTTCAGCTGCCGTGGCCCTCTTAGTAAGCTCTTCCACCCGCTGATTATTGTGAAGGCCTGTTGAAGAGGATGGAGGGGCCACAATGCCATGCCCAAGACCTCAGACATATCCGGGCCTTGTACCTAACACTCGTTTGCATATCTCATCATCTATCAATGGGGGTGAATCCTCTTCTGTGGGCTGCGACTGGAGTGTAACAAAAGAAAAAAATTCACATAAATATTTAGACGTATAGAAAAACTGAAGAACAAAAGAAATAAGTAATTAGATGAAACTTAAAAAAAAGTGTGGCTACATAGAGCAACTGACACTCGGGAGTAGACCAACCCTTCTCTTGACTATGGTGTGTCTTATGCCACAATTCTATCCTACCGATTGGAGCATCACGCTGTATAAATTCGAACACAATATTAAATTTTAAAAAATAAGTTAATAAATCAATACTTTTTAAAATATTAGAATTACTAATACCGTCTCATGAAGATATTCGACAAATGATTTTGAACCCGCACAATGGTTCACTTTAAGTAGCTGTCGGTTTTCAGAATTCTTTTTACTAACTTTCTGCATTCAAGTTATTGAATTAGAAATGCCATCAAGATTTTCTAAAAAAAAATCACGCTAATCAAAACAGAGTAAGCCTTAAGAACCCAAAAACAACCAAGTTTCCTCCTCCACCCCTCCTAACAGAGAGTACCCCAGCTTCCAAAAACCAAACAAATCACTAAATTCCACCACCACCCAAAGTCATCTGTCATCACTTTCCAAATCATCCCAATGAGTGGATATTTCATTGGATGAATAGTCACCTCTCCACTTTTTTTCCATTCAGTAAATTGTCTGAAGATTTTCCAGAGTACTTTCTTGCTATTAATAGAAAACCACATAATTTTGCCAATCTTATAGAACTTCCAAATCTTTTCCATGGCAGTCAAACCAGAATCCACAACCTTATCTCTTACAATTAAATGTGTTATATTTAAGGAAATTGCATTGGCAATTTTCACTTGCCTTCTTTCAGGATCTTCCAACTGATTGAGAGCCATGAATTCCCTGAATTGAATCTGAATAAGATGCTCAATGGCAAGAGTTTGAGTATCATCCGGCTCTTGCACCCTGGTTAAAGTCTTCAGACTCATGTAGGCCTAAGTTGAATCTGAAATACAATGTTCAATGGAAAAAGTTTGAGTATTATCATGGTCTTACTCTCTATAATTTAAGGTTTCAGACTCATGGAGACCTAACTATGTACTCACTGACTTCAAAGATGTCACATAAAATTCACTAAAAAGAATAATTAGGTGCCTTTCTTGAAATGCTTGTGTCACACGTGAGTTGGATCTTGGTCAGGTATTGGCTGGGCTTTGGAACTCACTGGGTCTGCAGAGGCCTTGTTTGAGTCAAGCTCTAGAAGGGACCTTTCTGGGTCTGTGCTGCAACTTGCGAATTAAGTTCCTGATTTATCTTAAGCCCAGATAAAGGTTGGGCAAATAAATGCTACTGCATTCTGGAACATGTGGGATCCTGTATCCACTATCCACCCCAAAGCTGCATCCTTGGCAACACACTCATATTCTCACCAATTAAATCCTACTATTAGGATTATAGGACTCACGCATATGATCTTTTCGGTGAAATATGGCCAGTGAATCCCTTCTAGGAAAGGACAACTACTCAACTCTATCATTACAATTTTCTTCCAAACCATCCACATGCAATTTATTCACTTGTTTACTCTAAAACAGGAACCCATATGGCTTTAGGATAGCATGGAGATATTTTCTAGTTCTCTTTGTAAATAAAATTTATAAAGGGAAGGAGAAGGAGAAGTAAGAGAACTAGACCAATAAAGAAAAGGTAAAACAGCTAGACTTGTCTATAGCAAATTGTGATACACATACAACCCAGTAATCCACAACCTTTGATAGAAATGACTAGAAAGTTGACATCATTTCCTGAAACTCTCTGAAATGGTTCTACAATCCTTTTGTTTTATTTGCTGATATTGGGAATATTTGGTGAAAATTAGCCTTCTAGTGCTATATATTACTTGCTTCTGCAAGTTTGTTTTGTATATTATATTTTGCAAGTTGCTTTGCTGTGTTCTTTTTGAGGCAATTTCTTAGCTGAAGGTGTAACACAAGTGTGATACAGTTTGGGGTACAGGTGGGGTTGAGTTTTGCACATGTTCGATACTACTTTTGATATGGAAGAGAAATTAAACTTTTCAAGAGTATTTTTATCTTTCGATATTTTACAAATACTATTTAAACCAGCTCTTCTTATGGGGTACATTCATTGCAAAAATTCTCCAGGGAATCTGCAATCCAGCTCTTCCACAGGTAGTGTTGTCATTTTGAACACTAGTTTTAAAAAGGGCTCTTGACTCTTGTGACATCTTGACATCTTGGCAGAGTAAGCCTTAAGAACCCAAAAAGCAATATTTTATATCTTCTTATCCATGCATATATTTATTCAGCAAAAAAAAAATCAATATCCAGACAGAAAACATGGCCTCTCCCTCTCCCTTGTACACTGTTGGCAGCACCATGTGTTTGCAATACTCCAGATTGATAGAATGTGTTTGCTAATTGTGAAATAGAAATAAAAGAAAAATAAGCCATTGCCATCAGGTTCTTACTACCCAACCCAGAATGGGTTTCCTTTCCATGAACCCATATTAAAAGAAAATAAGACACAAATGAAAATTAATGGGAAAAGAGGCTAGAAAGACCCAAATCCCTTTTTTTCTTTTCTTGGATTTGTTGGTTTCAATTAGTGTAATAGGTGAATTCAGCAATACCCCATATGTGAAATTCAAGTCTCATGTGGGCATATTGTCAAACACCTTAAACACATTTGGTTTGAAACTCTCTTTCACAACTAATAGAACTGAAAAAAAAAACTAAAAAAAAAAACAAGTCCCAGGCCTATATTCTGCGATATCATCTCAACTCTGTTCTTCGAAACCTCCAAGTTAGCAAACTCACTTCAACACCCATCTATACCCAACCTCCAATCCAACCTTCAAAACTCACTCAAACCAAACCCAACCTCCAACCCAAACAACCCCCTTCCATCTGGCCATTGCCATCATCACACCACCACCATCACAGCGTACACAACCCATGAAAAAAAAAAAGCCTTTCACCAGCTAGAAACACATTTACAACTACATTTACAGAAAAGAGAAAAAAACTAGTACCTGAGATGTCCGTTGAAAACGTGAGCATTGGGCAAATAGAAGACTGCAAACCTAAAGAAGAAAGAAAGATAATGAGAACAAAAAAAGAGAAAGAAGATTTAGAGTAAACAATCCAAAGTTCAAAAGGTAAAAAAAAAGAATTCAAATCAAGATCTCCATTGTTCAAATTCAGAATAAAGAAAATACAAAATACAAACATGGAAAGAAATTTCAACAAATAAAAAAAAGAAGAGGAAGAGAACCTCTTCAATCATCGCTGCTTTGAAGAAGACATCTAATGAAGATTCCTCCACAAGTAGCAGCCGCTAGCCATGTCGATGCAAGTCCGAAAACCAAAAATGAATGTAAAGAAGACCTGAAGAAGATAGGCACACATAGTAGAACGAAATTGAAAGTTAGGACCTGTTTGGATGTATGGAAAATAAAAACCCTAGAGATTTAGAAGGAATGTGTAGGTGCAGAAAAATAATGACCCACAATAATCGGGGTGCCTTACAGGACTTACCCAAATGAAGAAGATAACCTGCCGCCTGGAAGCCTGAAAGGAGAGAGCAAACGGTCAGAGGACCCTGGCCTGAGCGGCGCAAGGCTCTCCGATGCCTAAGTCAGTGTGCCTAAGTCAGTGAATGAACTGGAACAAAGGAAGGAGAGGGAGAAGAGAGACAGAGTAACGGCTTCTTGGGTTGGATTGTGCGTACTTTGCATGTGAAATGAGGCTCTATTTATAGACGCCTGGACGATATCTTTTAGGTGTGGGTCCCGTGACTTGATAGGGAAGTCATCATCAGCCCACAAAGTAATAAATGCGGTCCATTCCAGCCCACTTTGCATTTAATGCCAGTCGGATCAGCCCACATCGCATTAAATGCGCATCTTGTTAGGCCAGATCGTGTTGGACGCCTTTGGCGGTAGGGGTACCATCGGATCCTTCCCTCGGGCCTTGCCCTGATTTGGCTTCAGCCGCTGGATGCCGCCCTGTCAGTGATCTGGTGAAGATTGTGGACGGCTGGATGTCGCATCTGTCTCACTGGCTCGCACCCCTATTCCTCCACGTGTCTGATGACATGGGGGGCGAAGGGCGCGAGTGGATATTCTTTCCTGCTTCGGTTTTCGTCCCGGCACCTTCGGCCGAGGTGAAGCTTTCAGCCGAGGTGGGCACCTGGGGTAGCCGAGCTCGGCGCTAGCGGCCCGGACCTGCCTGACTTCGGCTGGGGCCCCTGTCCTGGTAGCCGAGGTGAGTCTGGTGCCACGTGGGCGGCACGCGGATGGCACGTGAGAATGCTCAATCCCATCTAATGGATGTGATTAGCGTAATCCTGGAGCTTTGGAAATCTCCCTACACATAATGCATATATATACCTTGCAGGAGATTGGGACGGATTTCTCTATTTCTCTATTGTCTTGTAGAGGATCGTCGGGATCTAGGATTTTGGTTTGGATTTAGGGCAGAGAGATAGAAAGAGAGAGTGAAGCACAGAGAGGGAGGCCAAAGAGACTTCTCCGTTTAAACAACAAAACTAACAAAGGCAGAAGAGAGAGTGAAGTGCAGAGACATAGGCCAAAGAGACTTCCGTTTATGAAAGACTATTAACAAAGGCGAGTGATCGATTGAAAAAAAAAAGCGGGAGATGGAAATAATTGGGAGACTTATTTTTTTTTATAACTCTATAAAATAACGTCGCTAATAAAACTATTATCTACGATGCCTTTAAATTCACGTCGCAAAAAAGCTCATTATCTGTGACACAGCAGGTATACTGTTGCAGCTAAATATTATTTGCGACGTCAAAATTGCGTCTCAAATAAATGTATAATTTTTTTTCCATAATGGTGGCGGAGGGAAGAAATTAGTTATTTTTTTAGTTTAAAGTTTTTATGACACCATATGATGGAGGTCGCTAATAATAATTATCTGTGACGCAAAGACATCAGCGTGGCAAATAAAATATTATGTGCGACGCAAAAAGGAAACTGTTGAAAAAAAACCTTAACTTGTCTACGACATAGCTCGGACTAAAAATTATTTGCTACGTGGGGATTGCATCGCAAATAGAGACACTTATTTACGATAGATGATTGCGTCGTAAATGAGTATCTAGCGTTGCGAATAATTTTACTGCCATTTGACGCCAATGATTTTTTTACGCATTTATTTGCGACGCACTATATTCATTGTTGAAAGTATCTATTTGCGACGCATGGAATCTTGTGTCACAAATACTTAACTTGTTGCGATGGGTCTAGTTTTATGTTGCAAAAAATTTACTTTTTGCGACGCTGTGAGTTATGTCGCAAATATTTTTGTTGCTAAAAATCCCATTTGTTGTAGTTATGTCACATCATATATTTTTATGACTAATTTGCCCCTTTCAACACTTTCAGCATAACACCTTCAGTCTTCTTCTCTGTTGTCCCGGAGATCCCCTTCCGTCTTCTTCTCTAGGAACGAAGGATATCACCAAAGAGCTCTGCAAATCGAGGGATGTAGTTTTTACGAGACAACATTTCCATTTAAGGATGCTACCCTTGATCCTTCTCAGGATTTTTCTTTAAATCCAGTACTTCCATTGGCCCTTCCAGACATCCATTTTCCATCCACCTCGGGTCCGGAATCAGCCACTCTGCTCCAAACAGAACTATTAACTATTCCTACTCACTCACCTTCTTTGGACATGTCCCATCCACCTACATCAAAACCTGGTCCCATTCCATCTGTAACCCAACATTCATCACCACCGCTTGCTATTCATGATCCAATTCATGGGCCCGTCATTCCAACACCTGCACCCAATACTTCTACACCTAATCTCTCCATTTCAACACATGCCTTTCCTGTTGCCATGGATCCATCACATGTCCATACCCTCTAATCCAAGTTGTCAACTCACACAGATTTGTTCAAAAACTCAATTAAAAATTTCAAAACCGAGATAAATTTTGTTAGAAACTTAGATAATTTTTTCGGAAACTCTGATAAAGATAAATTTTCAAAATTCAGATAATTTATCTGAGTTTTTGGCAAATTTATCTGAGTTTTCAAAAAATTTGCCCAAAACTCAGATAAATTTGTATGAGTTTTGCAAATTTATCTGAGTTTCTGGCAAAACTCAGACAAATTATATTTGAGTTTAAACTCAGATAATTTTATCTGAGTTTTGAACAACTTTTCTAAGTTTTAAACAAATAGCTATGTGAAGTGGTGTCATCCGACGACCCACATTCACCAAATTCAAGCGACTCATGCCGGCATCCACTTCTTTAACTATGTCCTCTTGAGTGTCATTCTCTTGTACCTTTGAAATTGTACCCATATCATCCAGGCAAATGGTTTCTGCACGCATGAAAAAGTTTCTTAAGGAGATACTCTTATCTTCCTCTCCCAGCTACTACTTTCTGAGTGTCCTTCTTTCAGAGAAGATAATGAAAGTCCCTTTGATTTCTTACCTTCTTTCCACTACAACATAACTGCTTATATATGACGACCTACAGTTGCCACATAATCTCGTTTTGTTGCCGCAAACTCTCTATAACGGCGAAACCAATAGGTCATCGAAAGTTGCCACAAAAGGTCTCGTCGGAAAAAGTTTGTCGTAAAAAGACAATTTTCTTGTAGTGTTCTACTCTTTTTTCATTTTGGAATTAGAGCAGATGAAGAGGATGAGAAGAAGGTTTATATAGTTTACATGGGGGCAGCCATTGGTGGGAGACAGGACCGTGTGGAGCTTCTTGCTTCAGTTTTAAAAAGGTTAAATCCTGAAGCTTATACACATGTTTTTTATGAATAGATACATCAATGGCGAATTCTTATTGGTGATGGAAGATGGGCCCCACTTTTTCATTACAATATCATATTATTTTGCAAATATCACCATGTTAGGACATAATTATAGAGCCCGATTTGCCAAATTGCTATCTATGTCCCTTCATCGATGCAGCAACTTGAATAATGGGCAAGCTGAATTTAAGCGTTTTCTCTTCATTTTCTTTATCTTAATGGCGAAACTAAATGTTAACCATGAGCTACAGAACTGGGAAGCTTCTGTAAAAGCTTGTCTGGTGAGGCTCTCATTGGTCTCAAACATAGACAGAACCTGGAATGAGAGAAGTTCATTTGAATTATAGTTGAGTTTTGGCAAATTTATCTGAGTTTTATCTGAGCTTTGCCAAAACTCAGATAAATTGTCCGAGTTCTGCTTTTGCTGGGAGTTTTTGTCTTTTTCAGTGAGTTACGTTTACAAGAGGACTGTCGTCAGTACGATAAAATGTTGTGGACCGTTTGCAATAAAAACCACAGTTGAGGGACCTCCGCCCAAATGCCCCTTAAATTTAATCATGCTTAATAATTAAAAAAAATAAAAAGAAAAGGTCAATAGAGATGATCATTTACATCCTAATATGAATCTGCACTATGAAGTGTGAACTTCTTTCTTCCTGAACCTTGAATAGACTGGTGCATAAACCCTTCTCCAAAATCCGACCTCATCACTAAAAATTACACCAACTCAAGTTCCAGTTCAAGATGTGAGACAGGGCAAGATATTGACTTGTAGCTACTCTTGGCTTTAGTGACTTGAAAGAAGCTCTATGGGGTCAAAATCCTTGTGTTGCTGCTTAAGTTAAAATACTCCTGTAAAAACGGGTGTGTACAAGAAAAGTTACCAATACTCTATTTACATATAGAAGAAATCCTTTGGTGATACCTGTAGGTGCAGAAAAAAATATGACCCACAATAATCGAGGTGCCTTAGAGGACTTATCCAAATGGAGAAGATGACCTGCTGCTTGAAAGCCTGAAACGGAAGAGCAAACGGTCAGAGGACCCTGGCCTGAGCGGCGCAAGGCTCTTCGATGCCTAAGTCAGTAAGTGAACTGGAACAAAGGTAGGAGAGGAAGAAGAGAAGCAGAGTAACGACTCTCAGGTTTGGATTGTGCGTACCTTTGCATGTGAAATAAGGCTCTATTTATAGATGACTGGACGATATCTTTGGATGATATTTTGGTGTGGGTCCCAGGACTTGATAGGGAAGTCATCATCAGCCCACAAAGTAATAAATGCGGTCCATTCCAGCCCACTTTGCATTTAATGCCAGTCGGATCAGCCCATATCGCATTAAATGCGCGTCATGTTGGGCCAGATTGTGTTGGGCGCCTTTGGCGGTAGAGGTACCATCGGATCCACCCTCGGGCCTTGCCCTGATTTGGCTTCAGCCGCTGGATGCCGCCCTGTCAGTGATCTGGCGAAGATTGTGGACGGCTGGATGTCGCATCTGTCTCACTGGCTCGCGCCCCTATTCCTCCACGTGTCTGATGACGTGGGGGGCGAAGGGCACGAGTGGAGATTCTCTTCTTACTTCGGCTTTCGTCCCGGCACCTTCGGCCGAGGTGGAGCTTTCAGCCGAGGTGGGCACCTGGGTAGCCGAGCTCGGCGCTAGCGGCCCGGACCTGTCTGACTTCGCTGAGGCCTCTGTCCTGGTAGCCGAGGTGAGTCTGAGGCCACGTGGTTGGCACGCGGATGGCACATGAGGCACGTGAGATTGCTTAGTCCCATTTGATGGCTGTGATTAGCATAATCCTGAAGCTTTGGAAATCTCCCCACACAATACCTAATAGATTCAACCTTTAATGCTCAGATATCTTGTCAGGTAGAAACTATAGAATTTTTTCAAGACTTGAGAAAATGTTTCTTTTTATCAAGTAGGTTCAATGAAAACATGCAATTTCCAAAGTAAAAAACTAAATCACCATTTCTAAACAAAATTAATTCCAAAGGTTAAATCGTGAAACCAAAAAAAACAAAAAAAGATGCATGTTGGATGAGTATAGAGATCTTTGGGCGAGTTGGAAATTTGATATCCGAGATTCATTCCACCGAAAAGCTCAAAATAAAACTCAACAGCTATGAGATAAATTTGAGAGAAAATGGAAAAAGATGCAATAGAGAGAAAATGAGGGATTTTTTCAGACGATATTTTAGGTATTTCGAAGGTTGATGAAGAATGATATCAGTTGTGGAGGAGGAGGAGAGGAAGAGGGGTAGTGGACCCACATGATGCAGGGCAACGTTCACCAACTTATTACACAAAAACTCCAAATGGCAGTATACCTTTCCCTATTTCTGAATTCTTCCCCTTTCCACCGCTAAATGAAAAAAAAAGATAACTGAACATTCAAATCGAGAGGAAACGGCATGCAGCGGCTCTCACATAATGTTTTTGGAGATTTGAGAAGTTGGTTGAGGAGACCAAGACAACATGCATCTTAAGTGAGGCCCATGTATTTATTTTGCAAGCATGACCAGACAAACATGCATCAAACATGGACCCCACAGAGGTGTACAGAAGTAAGCAGGACAACTTCTCCTCTTTTATAAGGATAGATAGATAGTATAAGCATGTCATTTCTTCAAGTGGAGCCATAGTGGTGTATAGATAATATTAAGCAAATCATTTCTCCACTTTTATAAGGGCAACAGGTCATTTGTTCAAGTGTGCCCCATAGTGGTGCAGAGAAAATATTAAGGATGTCATTTCTTCTCTTTTATAAGGGTATATAAGGGTATATGGTAGATAGATGTAGTAAGTGGGCCCCACGGTGGTGTAGAGAAAAGAATTTGACATGACTTGCACTAAGTGGGCCCCATGGTAGTGTAGATTTACTGCCCTTAATTATAAAAGGGAAGATAAGCAGGTCAAAATGACATGCAATAAGTGGGCCCCACGGTGATGTAGATCTAATGCCCTATAAAAGGGCAGATAAGTATGTCAAACTTTTTTCCCTACACCACCGTGGGGCCCACTTTTTGACATGCTTATCTTCCCTTCTATGAGGGTAGTAGATAATACCCCTAAATTGCTATATTTAATTTGAATATTTTAATGAATTGGAGGGTTGTGCATACAAAGATAGATGGGTTAAGACTATGATAATGATAGACAAAAATGGAGGGTTGTCTTTGATGAGTCAGGCCCAAATGACCCAACCCATGAGGATGAAGCTCAGGTCCAAGCCCACGAAGAGACCAAGTCAGGGCAGCCACGTTGCTCCGGAAGCAATCCCGCTCCTACCAGGTCCTGCGGAGAAATATCTCACCTGCCTCGTCCAGCGCGAGGGCAGTTCCTCACCTGCCTCCTCCAGCGCGAGGGTAGTTCGAGGGCTCCAAGGACGAACATTGCTGAAGAGTCGTCCCCATCGGTTAGGGGAGGACTATAACTCAAGGAGCCCCACCAGCACTTGAAGGAGGATGGATCTCTCTCTATTCACTTCGACGCTTGTATTCCTCTAGTTTGTAATAATCATTGAGGAAGTAAAACACCACTGGCAATCTCTGCCTTTATGAAGTGGACGTAGGTCATCTTGACCGAACCACTATAATTCCTTCTCTCTCTTCTCTAATTATTAGATTTACTACATTTATTACTTGACCGGTGGTGTCCGAAATCCTATTTTGGCATCATCAGTCTTAATGTGCTTTTGGAGGAATGTTAACTATTTGGAGTTGAAAGAACCATAAAATAAAATTATCCTGCCTAATTTTGTCATATGAATCTTGCATTTTTCAACTAAAAATTCTTATTGTTTAGGGAATAGGGAACACCCAAATAACTTACAAGATTATAGCTTTTTAATTACTTTTATGATACTACTAACTGACCATGATTTGTTTCCTCCTCCAATGACAGGTTGGAAAGAAAACCATGTGAAGTAGAATACATGATTCAGCATTGATCCAATGACATTTTATGATAGAGGTATTGGAATACAAGGAATATTAACTTAATCCCATCTAAATCTGAAACGCATCTCTTAACAATTCCATTCTCTGTTCTCCATGTACAGACTCTACTTCCCCCACACAAGTGAGGTACATATGTTAATGGACCAACTGCTCTTTATCTCCATGGTTTACTTCTGCTCTCTATCTCTATGGTGTACTTACATGATCTTGGCCTCAATAAGTAGAGACAAATATTTAAGATGAATAAACATTTTATCTATAAAATTATAATTCAAGTATTGATTTGGTTGTAGAGATTCAGGTGCATTACATAGGCCAGCTTACATGATGGAATTTTCAGCCTAACAACATGATATGGACAGATCATAAGCAAGATGACCCAAGCTTCTTTAAATACTTTCCAATTACAAGGATTTTCTTTAAATACTTTCCAATTACAAGGATTAGTCAAGTACATTTATTAAAGGTTCCTTCTCAATCACAGAATTATGCGTGTCTTTAGCTGTTAGTTTTATGGACTCAATCTAGTAAATGATATAATAAATTGATTAATTTCTTTATTTTATCAGTATATTCATGCTTTCCTTTCATGAGATGAATGGTGATTTATTATATACTTGCACATAACCAATACGAATGACATGATGGTTCATGAGATGAACCGGAGTCCACAAGTATATTAGATTTAATACATGTATATGGATGAGATCCACATACGGGAGACTTGTGTGACAAATCTTATACTTAAATATCTTCACAGTCTGTGATGAGACTAGACATCTATACTGACAAGGTTGCTACACTTTGATCACTATGAGATAGTGTGATTTGTCTCGATCATCAGAATGGAAGATTCTAGATCATAATGCTAGTATATTGGATGTATTGAAGGACCATGAGAAGTACCTTATGAACACTGTCTTTACTTTAAGGTCTGCTTTCATAACTCCTAGCAATAGGCTCTCAATCCTGAAACATTAATGAACTCAAGTTTCTATCTATTCATTTGCTTTGAGTCACCGATGAGTGAGGCCAACTATAGGTCAATACCTCGGTGATTTGGGTTCGTGATAGTTGATATATGGGAATATTCAATGGTCAAGATGGAATCTATCTCTAATATCCCCTTATGCCAATTAATGGATTTATCATTGGTAAGTGCGCACCCATTCTGATTAAGAGTTAATTGGAAAGGTACCTATGATCATTATAATTAATTGGAGCTCAAGGATAATAAGATGTGGATCTAGTTTAGAAGACAGGTCCAATTGAACCATGGATATTGATAGAGGGGCCTTCTTGTGGTAATGAGGAAGTTTAGTGTCTTCTATGTAATATATTCCTAAGGCTGGAGTTCAATTGCATTTATATAGTGGAATTATTTGTAATTAACTGTACGCCCGGATTACACATGAGATGTGGGGTCGCGTGTCCCAGTTAGAGTAAGCTTTCTAAGGAATCCCTAGTGGTCCCCACGCTAGTCCAATTATTATAAAGATACTAATTCTAGTTGAACTCAGAAAGAAAGTTACTATTTCTATTTGAAGTGAGACTTCTAATAGTGGTAATAGTAAAGTTACTAATTTTAGTAGAAGTGAGACTTCTATTTTAATTAGAAAGGAATTAGAAAGTTACTAATCATATTTGAAGTGAGACTTCTAAATGTGATATAAGTAAAGCTACTAATTATTAATGAAAGTGAGACTTTTATTTTAATTAGAGAAAGAGAAAGTTACTAATTCTTAATTGAAGTAAGACTTCTATTTTAATTAGTAAAGAAGAGGTTGCTTTAAGCTATAAATATATGAGGAAAGAGAGGTGGACACTTCTTATGCCATTCCTAGGGATTCACGCCCAAGGCTTTTAGGTGCAAGTGTTGCACGTCCAGCCCTCTCTCTCTAACTTCAAGTTGTTGCACACCCCTCCTCTTTGTGCAAGAATTGCACACACTTTCTCTTCTAGTTCCTCCTTTGAATTCCTAGTTGCTTTCTCTTGGAGATCCCACCATCTTCTTAAGAAAAAGAGAATCCGATACGGGTCATAGCGTGGAAGATCAAGAGGTCTTAGAGATCGTTTCATCATAAAAAAAAATACGCAACTTCTCCATTAGAGCACAACCGAGCTCCAAAGGTATAATCCACTTCCTTGCATGTTGTAGATTATTATGGATGCTTGTTAGTTGTTGTTTCTATCTTCTAGATAGATTGTTTTACTGATCATGATGGCTGAGATTGAGGGTTTGCATCCTGGATTGGGTTTTGTAGCCTTCTGGATAGTTGATCCATGCATCAAGTGGTTCAAAAGTTTTTGAAACCTATCCTAGAGGCCCACCTATATCCAACAATTGGTATCAGAGCCTTACCTCATCTCTAATCATGTTAGATCAGTAAACTTGTTCTAATCTGAGCATGAGATGCGGAGAGGATAGAGCAAGGGCTATGTCAGGATCAGTTTTGATAGATTTGATTGGTTTATTAATAGATCTATGTTTGGATAGTCACAAAAGGGTTTAATAATGATGGAAGTATGGTAGGAGACCATTGGAAGCCTTCAAAAGTGTTTTGGAGATATTTTGGTTCGAATATGGAAAACCCAAAAATCAGGCTTCGTCAGCCCGGTCGACTTAGCCACGTGCTCGGTCGACCTCGTGGCTGTGTGGTCGGTCGACTGAGCATACAGGGACAGCAATACAGATTTTGCAATTTTTCAATTTCGGGTCCTATTTGGTTTCCTGTTTTTCCAGCATTATTTGGCTGCCTATTTGTATGTTTTGTATGGTTGTATGAGATACTAACATGCAAGTTATCTTGTCCTCTCCATGTGGCCCACAAGTCTTATCGCTTTCTTTTATGGTTGATGATTTATTTTTGGTAATTTGTAAAGGGCATCATGGTTTCCTTGGTTTCCCGGTTTAGGGCAAGGCATGGTGAATTTCCCTATGAGCCTTTTATTGTCATTAATAGATTACCATGTAAGTCTCATCATCGAGGCATAGGAATTTATGTAATTTTTTAAATTTGTAAATTCTGGCGATGTTCGAGACAAAGAAGGAAAGGGAAGTTAGACTCCTAATCAAAGTGTTTGAAGATTACCAAAAGAGTTTTGGAGTTTCCCAAAGAGTTTGAGGAATTCTAAATTTTTGGAAAGTCTAGAAGTCCAAGAAGTCTATTCCGCTTGGGCCATGTGGAGGAGAGGACTAGTTTTTAATTTTAAAAATTTCTATTTATAGATGAATGCTTAATTTAGAATGTTTCCAAATCTGATCCAAACATAGCAAGTTACTAAAATTGGTAAAATCAAATTAATTTTTGGAAAGAGTTCTAATTAGTGTTGATGATCCATGAGATGGACAAATTGGTAACACTAATTTAAGAAACTGAACTTTCCTTAAAATAACTTGACTTGGAACCAATTTTAGATCATATCATGAGATGATTTGATGTTCATATTTATATATGGGCCCTAACACCTTGAAAGGAAATCCTCAATTCTAAAATATTAAGTGGGAGCGGGGCATTTAAATTGAGAAATCCCCATGGTTTTCCACCATAGGTCCATTGTAAGGAAAGTATTAGCCTCGCGCCACCAAGAAAGTGGTTGTTCTCCACGGAGGGCTTTTATTTGTCTGATTACTAGATATGGATCTCCTATGGATAGTACATATTGGTGAGACGTGGTGGGGTTCACTCCCCAAGGAGGAGCTGCCCATCGCGGTTGTCATGCAATATTAGTTGGTGGGTCACAGTTAACTAAAATAGTGATGTAGTATCCCCAAGGATTTGCCTCATGTATTTTAGAAACCAAAGCTAATCGGGAGTCGTACATTATTTGATATGAGATACCTGGATGATGATGAATGATTAGGGATCAAGGATAGTTAGTCTTAATCCTAATTTTGATAACTTTGATCCGCACCAATCTATGGGGCATTTGCACTCCCCAAGGAGGCATGCCCTAGGGGATTTGGAATCCGACGTATTCTAAATTCAGTGCTTATGAGGATTCCCACATGAATTTGGTAGAATACTAAACCTTAATGTCATTTATATTCTTTCATTGAATGTATGGTTATGTGCAACAACAGTTTATTCGGCATGAATTAAAATACTTTCAATCCACTTGTGACCATCCTCAACCAGAATAAGTTGATGGGATCCAACTATTTAGACTGGAAAAGGAACCTGGATATTATCCTGAAAGCTTCAGGATGCAGATATATCCTTACCATACCCTCCCTTCCTGAGCCTGAGCCTGAGCCTAATGCACCACAAGTTGTGAAAGACATTTACACCAAGTGGACCAAAGACAATGAGATGGCTAGATGTTTTATTCACGAATCCATGTCTAGTGTTTTGCAAGATCAACATCAATCCTATAAGTCAGAATAAGATATTATATCGAACTTAAAGGAGATGTTTGTAGAATAGGTCGGGCCTGCTAGGCAGGCTACTATGAAAGTGCTGATAAAGACTAAGATGGCTGAGGGAACCCCAGTACAAAAATATTTGTTAAAAATGATGTTGGCATTAAATGAGTTAGATGTACTGGGGCTACGATTGATACAGAATCGCGGATCGACATGATCATTCAATCACTACCGGACTCATTCAAACATTTCGAGTTCAATTATAATAAATTGAAAATGACTATAGCTGAGCTGTCTCGCCAGCTGGTAGTGTTTGAGAAAATCACGAAGAAAAGACCAACTGTCCTCATGACAGAAAAGTCATTTGCTAGGTCCAAGCCGAAAGGCAAAGACCGGGATAGCAAGAAGAAATCAGTTATCAATGGTCCTTAGGTGGAGAATGGTCCTACTAGTGGTGTGCCCAAGGCCAAGGATAAGGGAGTAAAGGGAAAGTGTTTCCACTGTGGTATGACAGGACATTGGAAGATGAATTATCTAGATTTTCTGTCAAAGGAAAGGACCCCAGGTATGATTGAGTCACTTGTTTCTGAAGTTAGTTTTTTCAACTGGTACTTCAAAATCCTGGTGTGTAGACTCCGGTGCAACTAATCACATATGTAATACGTTGCAGGAGTTACGGGTAACCAGGAGGATTAGTGGCGGAGAAATCATTGTTAACTTGGGATCGGAAGCCAAGGCAGAAGCAGTGTCAGTGGGAGTAGTAACTTAGTTGCTTTTAGATATTAAGTTGATTTTGTCAGATACATTATATGTACCATTTTAATAATGGTGAAACTGTCCTGGTGACTGAGCCAAGACGTTCATCCTTCGTGATTCGAATGAAGAAACTGTCCTGATGACTGAGCTGGGGCTCATTCTTTTTTAAGAAAAGCTTGAGGAAGGATCTCTCTGCCGTCCTTTGCTTGAAGGAGCAGGGGATTCTTCTGAATGTCTTCTTATCCTGGAGACGCTGCGGGTCATCGGACGTCGGACATGGATTTTTGTTGCTAACTTTTGGCACCTTCTGGTTTTTCCAACCATATGGACAGCATCAACTTGGTTGGGTCTATCTTTTTCGACCCATTTGGGAGAGACTTGAAGTGAAGGAGGCTGGGTCCTTTGCTTCTCTAGTCTCTTTTGTCGATACGACGAGCGGCGGCGTATGCGACGAGCAATTTGAGCTTCGGTCAGCTCTGGCTGGGCTTTGACAATGAAGGATGTGCTCCCTCGGGCGCAGCAGCCGAGCCTGTCTTCTTTGTACCTGGGCAAGGACAGGATGCGAATTCTGTCCTTCGCCTATTGCAGTGAAGCTTTGAATTTTTGGAGTTCGGCCTCTGTAGAGATGAAGGGTCGAACTGCAGGTTTGTAGGCCTTAGCAGGTGCTTGCAGAGGCCTTGTGATGCATGACTTGATTTTGGGCTTATAGGAACAAGCCAACTCATGCTGGGTTGACTTGGGAGTCAAGTTGGAGATGGGTCTCTCCTCTTTCATGTAGGCAAGAGGGTAGAACTGGTTCTCCTTGAGTGGGGCCAGGAATGCTGGCTTAGTGGATGTTTGAGACCTTCTTTGTTTTGGTGAAGGTTTTGGGGACCAAGTCTTGGGATAGACTTGGTCGTTTGCTGGTCAAGGCTTCATGGGGCTGCCACGGGCTTCGGGCCTTCTGGTGCTTGCCTTTGGTGTCACGGTAGTGACACATTGAGAGGCGAGTTTCTGCTTCTTGGAATGAGCAGTTTGTTCCTCAGGAAGTGGGAATGGTCCCAGCGTCCCAAAGACAATAGTCCGGGGAGTCAAGGTCGACCCGGAGCTTAGAGAGTTACCGAGGGAGTTGACGCTTCGGCAGCTGATGGGGTGCTTGTAGGTGCGCGTAGTTTGCTTCTGTTGAAGCATGAGTTGGTGCTTATTCTTATCGAAAGTAATGGTAAGCGATGCTGCCATTGTTAGTTTTTTTCAAAAATCTCTGAAACAAGACCACATCCATTATTAATCACAAGAATATAATGATCATAAGTGGGAAGTTCTATGGTTTTGTCTTTTCAAATTGCTCGAGGAAGATAACCCAAGCAATATGAAGAAAGCAAAACGCCATAGAGGGTACAATTGTTCTGATCGCAGGTATGGTAAGCCTAGAATGAGCATCCCAGTGACCATTAGATGCAATTGTGAACTTAAATTCGACTTATCGAGAAGCAGAGCTTGCTCGAGGTAAGAAGAATGTAAAGTTCGAGTTACAAATGTGCCGGTCGCAATACAGTAGACCCTGAAATGGCGTACTAGTACCGCTAGACACAAATGTTTTGAGACCGCATCCATGAGATGAGATCCTCTGTTTTGAAAAGTCAAGATTGGATTCATCAAAGAGAGCAGATGGTATTCCGATCTGAACACGGGCTCAGCGATTTCGCGAGCGCCAGTGCTCAGAAAGAAATGAACCATAATTTCTCGGATCTGAATAAAAAAATGATGAATTTTTTTTTTGAAATGCCAATATCGGGTTCATCAAAGAGAGCAAAAGGCACTCGAATCTGAACACGAACTCAGCGATTTCCGCGAGCACCAGTGCTCAGAAAGGAGAAGACCAAGATTTCTCCAATCTAAACCCAAAATGACGAATTTTTTTTTTTTTTGAAGATTTTTTTTAAATCTTTTTTTTATTTTTTTATTTTTTTTATTTTTTTTAAGATTTTTTTTTGAAATTTTTTTTTATTTTTTATTTTAAAATTTTTATTTTTAAAAATTTTATTTTTGAAAAAAAATTATTTAAAAGACGAGAGAGTACACATAGGCCTCCTAACCCGGTCTTATGAAATCTCGATTGATAGAATTGCCCCCAGGTAAGGGTAGGATTACTTAATGAACCCGTTTGGAGGACCCTTGCCTAGAACAGTCAAGCTGTTTCCACACTCTGGACAAGACTTTTCTTGAATCAACCATGATCAAAGAATGCAGTTGGTTTAACCTTAGTGGTCTATGTCTTTTTTTTGTTTTTTTTATATATTTTTTTTATTTTTTGATTTTTAATGAACTCATCGAAAAGAAACGATGGCCCAAAACCTTAGTCGAACAGGCTCAACATTTCTGCAAGCACGATGAACGATAAGAAAGGATCAACGTTTCTCAATTTTGAATCCAAAATGAAAAATCTGATTTTTTTTATTTTTTTTAGATCTTTAATGAACTCATCGAAGAGAAACGATGGCCCAAAACCTTAGTCGAACAGGCTCAACATTTCTGCAAGCACGATGAACGATAGGAAAGGATCAAGGTTCTCAATTTTGAATCCAAAATGAAAAATCTGATTTTTTTTTTAGATCTTTAATGAACTCATCAAAGAGAAACGATGGCCCAAAACCTTAGTCGAACAGGCTCAACATTTCTGCAAACACGATGAACGATAGGAAAGGATCAAGGTTTCTCAATTTTGAATTCAAACCGAGAAATCTAATTTTTTTGTTTTTTTTTTTAGATCTTTAATGAACTCATCGAAGAGAAACGATGGCCCAAAACCTTAGTCGAACAGGCTCAATATTTCTGCAAGCACGATGAACGATAGGAAAAGATCAAGGTTTCTCAATTTTGAATTCAAACCGGGAAATCTAATTTTTTTGTTTTTTTTTTAGATCTTTAATGAACTCATCAAAGAGAAACGATGGCCCAAAACCTTAGTCGAACAGGCTCAACAATTCTGCAAGCACGATGAACGATAGGAAAGGAACAAGGTTTCTTAATTTTGAATTCAAGCCGAGAAATCTAATTTTTTTGTTTTTTTTTTAGATCTTTAATGAACTCATCGAAGAGAAACGATGGCCCAAAACCTTAGTCGAATAGGCTCAACATTTCTGCAAGCACGATGAATGATAGGAAAGGGTTAAGGTTTCTCAATTTTGAATTCAAACCGAGAAATCTATTTTTTTTTGTTTTTTTTTATTTTTTATTTTTTGAAAAGAGAAAGAGTGGAAATAAATTCAAAGAATTAGAAATTCCCAAAAATCCTCATCTCATTTTTTTAGATGCGGAATCCAACATAGGCCACCAATTAGAAGGTAGCCAAGGAATCAAGAAAAGAAGTATAAGCATAAAGCAATAGATATGATATGCAAATATTTCATTTCTAGCATCGTGTTCTCAAATGAACGTGTCCCACCGGGTGTGCCAGCTTGATGGACCGCGCTTCTGCCTAGTTCTACCGAGGTCGGCGGACGTGGGAGTCCGTTGGGTCCAACCCTTTCGTAACCGGGGGGCAAAGGCGTGCATCAACATTTCTTTTGTGTGGGTGTGCCAGATTTTCTATTTTACTTGGAATTGCAAGTGGTGATCCGGAGGTCAACCTTCGCAAGTAAAAAAGAAATAAACTTCTTTCAAGTTTTCCATTGCACATATATTTAAGAAAAGAGACATTTTCTTGATTTGCCGTGAAAGGCGATTTTATTTGGCATTTGTAGCCGATTTTGGCGTTTATAGCCGATTTACAATCCTTATCAATAATGAAAGACAAGAGTTGTGATTTTTGTCTCTTTTAAAAAAATACAAACTACAATGAAAAGCAAGAAAATGAGGATCTAACTTCTCAGGAGATTGTGGAGGACCCGTTCAGATTGACGGTCGCAAGCCATATGTGGACTTCGCCATCATCCATGCAGATGAGAACAGAGGATGCTATTGATTCGCTTGGCTTGGTTATAACCTCAGGTTTTTAGAGGACAAAGACCAAAAGGAGGTCATATGTCCAATAAAAAGCCAAGTAGACGGGTTGAAAAGCCACGTCTAAGCCATTGGAGGTAGAAGGAGAAGGCAAGGACCTTGGGGGGTACCCCCCAAGAGACTTTTATCACCTTGTAGCGGTGGTCGGTGTAGAACTTCCGCATAGTTTTCTCTCTTTGATGCCTTTTTCTGTCTGAGTTTCCGGATTTTCTGCAGTCTGTTGTTTGTTTTCTCTGCTGTCTGTGTTTTTTTTTTCTTCTTGGAGAGCTCTCCTATTTATAGGCTTTTAGGTAGCCATTTAGGAGGGTTTATGAGCCTTAATTTTCATAAAGCTACATAAAGGGAGGAGTTACAAGATTGAATTCTTTATTTTGTAACTTCTTTTTCTTGGCTTCTGATTGGCCGGAGGAGATTGAGGGCATTTATTCGCCTTTAATCGCCATGATGGGAGGAGTTTCATGGGTTAAATGCCATGAATCTCTTGACTTGTAACTCCCGGATGCTTGCTTCTGATTGGGCCGTCCAAAGAAATGGAATAATTACTGTAATAAAGCTAGTCAATTAATCGCATTAAGTGGTCGCCGAGCAGTTGAAGAGTCGCGGGCCGTGCCGCGTCTTTTGGGATTCTTCTGGCGATGATCATCGATGGATCTTCATGTAGATCGACAACGGATGACCATGTAACTTCAGGTGTTGGTTGCCAACAGCGGGTCGGTGCCATCTGTCCTGTTGATTTCTCGATCGGTCGGGTAGAAAGCACACTTTTTTTTTGGTTGACCGGTTGGCAATCAATGTTGATTTTGATACTCTTGATGATTAACCCGTGTTTTTGACGGATGTCAGAGGATTTGGTGTCTCAAAAGTATGAATTTTGGAAAATACCAGAGGCCGGACGCTTCGAATCGCGAAAAAACGGCGAAAAACGGGGTTTCCGGGACCCACCGGGCGATCCCGGGCCCCAGGGTCGCAGGGGTCTGCGACCCTAGGGTTTTTTCCCCCTTTTGTCCCGTTTTGTGTCTGTTTTTGTTGTTTGTTCGATTCTTTTTTTCTTCTGTATTTTTCCTTGACATTTTTTATCATTTATTGGCCTGATTTCCCTGTAGAAAACCTGATGAGAATCCTTGCATTTTGTTTTGCAAAGTTTCCAATTTTCTGAGAAAGCCGAAGACTTTGTCGCGCAGAGCTGCCGATTTTCCGTCAGACGCTGAAACTGGGTCAAACGATGTCAGAATGACCTAAAATTTGAGGAGAAGCCTCCTGAGCAATAAATGAGACCAACCATAGGCTTTTGTTTGAGTTTTGAAGCCGTTTGGGGTCCTATCACCAGTAGACTTGCTTTTATCGCGATGAAGATGTCGCGGTTTGATGTGCGGTCAACCGATGTCCGATTGACTTGAAATTTGACAGGGAAGCTATTGGAGTCATTTTAAGATGATCCATAGGCTCTGTCTTGGAAACCATGGTCTCGGGGAGTTTCGCCGCCGAGAGGCCTGATTGGCTTTAGAGCATCAAACTATGGTCAAATGTTGTCGAAATGACCTGAAATTTAATGTGTAGCCCTTTGCAAGCATTTTGAAGCCGTCCATGTGCTCTATCTGATGAGTGATGGCCTCGGTGGTTCTCGCAGCCGAGAGGCTTGATTTAGCTGTTCGAGGGTTGATGTAGGGTCAAACGTTATCAGTTTGACTCGGAACTTGACGTGGAGCCTTTTGGATGTATTTTGAGACCATCCATCGGCTCTGATCGAAGATTTGATGTCTCCGATGCTTTCACCGCCGGGAGCTCCTTTTCAGCTGTCGGAGAAGCGAAGTTAGGCCAAATGATTTTGAAATGGCCTGAAACTTCTTGTGTACTCCGCTTTTGGCTGTCTTGAAGGATCTTGCAGTTTTTGTTTGATTTTGACAAGATTTGATTTTTTGGAAGTAGCATTGCCTATTTATGGCAGGTTGCGACTTCATGTAGCTCTTTGGATCTTGAAGAGGCAAAGTGACATTTTTGGTGTCAACAAACAATTGTCCGCAGTATTTAAACTTCCCTGGTATCCAGACATTGCCAACTATCTTGCTACAGGCACAGTCCCAAAACATTGGAAAAAGCAAGATAAGGATAAATTCTTTTCCGAGGTCCGACACTTTTTCTGGGACGACCCATTTTTGTTTAAATACTGCCCAGACCAAATCATTAGGAGGTGTGTGCCAGATGATGAGCAAAACAATGTCATCTCCTTTTGTCATTCACAGGCCTGTGGGGGCCATTTCTCTTCTAAGAAAATCGCCTTTAAAATTCTGCAATGCAGTTTTTACTGGCCCACCCGTTTTAGAGATGTTCATGAATATTGCATGTCTTGTGAAAACTGTAAAAAATTGGGTTCCATCTCAAGAAGGAACATGATGCCCCAGAATCCAATTTTGAGTTTTGGTTATCTCTACATTTTAGTAGCTGTTGATTATGTGTCCAAGTGGATTGAAGCCATCCCATGTTGGACAAATGACGCTAATGTTGTCAATAAATTTCTGAAGGAGCACATACTTTCTCGATTCGAGACCCCACAAGCCATCATTAGTGATGGTGGTAGCCACTTCTGTAATCGTGTAATCGAGGCTTTGTTTAAAACATACGGAATTACACACAAAGTGGCCACACCCTATCACCCACAGACTAGTGGGCAAGTTGAGGCCTCAAATCAGGAAATCAAACGTATATTGGAGACCACAGTAAACCCTACTCGCAAAGATTGGTCACTCCGACTAACCGACGCGTTATGGGCTTACCGCACTGCATTCAAAACTCCAATAGGAATGTCTCCATACTGACTGATTTATGGGAAAGCTTGCCACCTTCCGGTGGAATTGGAACATAAAGCATATTGGGCACTAAAATAGCTAAACTTTGATATGGAGAAAGCTGGAATTAAGAAGAAATTCCAAATGAATGAATTGGAAGAGATTCACAACGAGGCTTATCAAAGTTCTCGTATTTACAAAGAAAGGACCAAGGTTTTCCATGATAAAAACATTCTTAGAAGAACTTTTCACCCTTCACAAAAAGTCCTTCTTTACAATTCTTGTTTGCATCTCTTTCCTGGGAAGTTGAGATCTAGATGGAGTGCCCTCTTTATTGTTAAGCATGTTTTTCCGCATGGGGCGGTTGAGTTAGAGAATCCCAAGGATGGGTCAGTTTTCAAAGTGAATGGGCAACGTCTAAAACCATTCTTGAGCCATTTGATTCAGAGGACACAATTTACCTCTAACTAGCCCTGACTATCAGGACTGACGGGCGTTTGGATCTGACAACGTTCAGCCTTTTCACCCTTCACAAAAAGTCCTTTACAATTCTCGTTTGCATCTCTTTCCTGGGAAGTTGAGATCTAGATGGAGTGCCCTCTTTATTGTTAAGCATGTTTTTCCGCATGGGGCGGTTGAGTTAGAGAATCCCAAGGATGGGTCAGTTTTCAAAGTGAATGGGCAACGTCTAAAACCATTCTTGAGCCATTTGATTCAGAGGACACAATTTACCTCTAACTAGCCCTGACTATCAGGACTGACGGGCGTTTGGATCTGACAACGTTCAGCCTTTTCACCCTTCACAAAAAGTCCTTCGTTACAATTCTCGTTTGCATCTCTTTCCTGGGAAGTTGAGATCTAGATGGAGTGCCCTCTTTATTGTTAAGCATGCTTTTCCGCATGGGGCGGTTGAGTTAGAGAATCCCAAGGATGGGTAAGTTTTCAAAGTAAATGGGCAACGTCTAAAACCATTCTTGGAGCCATTTGATTCAGAGGACACAATTTACCTCTAACTAGCCCTGACTATCAGGACTGACGAGCGTTTGGATCTGACAACGTTCAGCCTCGTGTACATATGTAAATAGATCTTGCTGCTTTGTTTTTGTTTATTTTGCCTCATTTTGGACAGATTCACAAGAGATCTGCAGTATCTAAGGTGCTTTCTAAACTTTACCCTCTGTCACTTTTATGTTCCTCATGTTTCGTATGTTCAATGCATATCATTCATTTACAAATCGAGGACGATGTTCGTGCTAGGTTGGGGGGTAGGAACAAGCACACTTGTCTATCTTTAGAAAAAGTTTTACACACTTTGTTTAATTTAAAAAAAAAATTGTTTTTAAGGTTTTGAAAAAAAAAGGGAATTTCAAATAGATTTTTATAAAATGAAGATACCTTGAATTTCGGAATTTTCGATGCTTTGGGCAAAAGAGAACAAATGGATCACTATTTTGTTTAAAGAAAGAGCTTTTGGAAAAGTGATGGATTTTTATCCCTCACTTTTACACAGTCTACATACATTTTCAAGGTTTTTGAATGTGAAGCTATGATTTCCGTTTTCTTTGACGATTGGATTGAAAATATGATGGAAAACTGACCCTTTGTTTCATAGTTTCCTGGTTCATATGGGTGGTTTGATCAGCCATAAACCATTGAATTAATTCGGGCACATGGAAAGGGCTGCCTATTGTTAAGGACCGTTAAAAAACAAAGAAAGAAAGAAAAAGAAAAAAAAAGTGTTTAGTTATAAGTCTTGAAAAGAATAAGAAGTTGTATGACTAGTTTGGGTTCGTAGCCTTTTTAACCCGAGCTAGTAAGCCCGTAGGGGTATTTACATACCTAGTGCCCTAAAGACATCTGGTTTGGGAGTCATTGACCTGACGCTCGTTACATGAGTTAATTAGAAAGCTTAAGGGACCTAGACATTTCACAGTCACATGTGTGTGTTTGATTAAAAAAATACAGCTTTTAAAAAAACAGTGGTACGAAAGCCGTCATGGTCGCCTTAATAGGAAGGCTATTTTTTTTCTTTGCTAAGGTGGTGGCCCAAGACTTTGGATAAAAAATCGTTTTCACTGAAATTTTTGGTGGATCATTTGATACCAATGTTTTTTCGTATACACACTTATCACCATGCACAATCAATTTAACATGATTTCGATGATTTCTGACCAAAAGATGAGATTTGTGAACCTAATTTAAAGATTTCCCTTTGAAAAAATCCAAAAATCGAGAATATTTGGTGTTTGTAAATTTTCTTTTGGAGAGATTCCCATGGTTTTGTTAGGTTTTTATTTTGATTAAAAAAAAGAAAAAAAAAGAGAAAATTATATGGGTATATTCACTGTAAACCCTCACAAGGCAAAACTAGTCCACTAGGGGAACCTAGGGGTTTAAGGGCTTACTGCATATGCTAAATGCAGTCGAGAGTGCCAGCGAAAGTAGTGTTTTTCATTTCTGTTTTCTACATTAGTTTATTTTCCTAAGTATTAGTTTAGTGAGTTTTATTACTTATCGCTTATTTTGCTAAGGGACTAGCAAAAAGCTGGTTGAGGGGTGTGATAAGTCCACAAAATCACGTCATTAGGTCATCATTTCATGAGCATTTGTGGACTTAATTAGGTTTAATTGCATAGATTTGCACTTAATTTCATGATTACATGTATTTGGGGATATTTTTGGAAAAATGGTCAGAATTGGTCAAAATTCATTGAATTGCATGACTTTTGTAAAATTAGGATAGTTCATCTCATTCATCACCCCAAAATTAGTTTTTCGCTTCATCAATGCATACTTGCTATTTTGGGCACCATGTGCTATTTTTGGAAAGTTTATCATTTGGGTGCATCATTACCCATGTAGGGTCCCATGCATAATTCATATTTATTTTCTTACATATGATTAATGTTAAAATTGCCACTTTATATTTATAGGATAAATGAAGAAAGTGGGGCCCGCACATTGATGGAATTTGAGAGAGAAGTAAAATGAAAAGTCAAAATCTCAAGAAGCAAGCAAAGGAAGAAAATATAGTAGCCAAGAAAATCCTAATATGTTGGGATGTCCAAGCCATGGTGCTACATGCCATTGGAATCCCATGTGTGGTCCACCATTCACCAACCAGCCATGTGGGCTTCGTTAAAGAGAATGTTACACGTCCATGATGGGTTCATTTCCCTTGGACGTCCAACCCATATAGGATCTATTAATTTGTGTAAAAGTCTAATTTTTTGGGAAATTCATATCATGGTTATATTTGGAGATTCTAAAGGAGACTCACAAGGAAAGAGTAGCATATCAAGACACTCAATTTGGAAGAGATTTTCCTACAAAGTCAAGTTCTTTCCAACAAAGAAATTAGCTTGGAGGCTAAGCAAGAATTTTTACACAAAAGAAAAAAGAGCCCTAATACCAAGGAGATTTCTTAGCTAATCAAGACATTGCAAAAAGCATTAAAGGGAACCAGCCAAGAGGGGGCTGGACGTCCAAGACTTTTGGTAGCAATTTTGGAGGCTCTCTCTCTCTCTCCATTCCATTCCACACCACTCCTTTATCTCTCTAAGTCCCTTTCTTCTTCTTCTTTCTTTTAATTCTTCTAGGCATAGGTTGAGAGGCCATGTTGAGAGAATGAAAAGGAGAGAAGAATATTAATTCTTGTACTCAAAGATCAAGAAATAAAGACACTACTTGGATTGATTATGCATACGTATTCTTTATATAAGTGATTTAATTTTCTCTTTCTAGTTCTTTTATGTGTTTTGATTGGATACAATATTTCACATGATTAGATCCAGGTTTTTGAAAATAAAATAAATAGATTAAAAGTCGACAGACAACAGGTAATCACTTGCATTTTTTTTCCTACTATGAGAAGAGAGGACTTCATCATCGCATTTTTAATACTTGTATATGATCGAGTTTCTAGATCTTTGACATATCTTTTCCGTTTTTTATTTTTCCACCTTTTTTTTTAATTTTAAGTTAATACTCTGATCATCTTTTTATTTACAAATTCTTGATTTAGAAACCCCAATTTGCATTTTCCATGTTTAGTAGAAACTTACTATTTTTGTTACGGCATAATCTATGGTTGGAAAGTGTTTTTGTACATGCATCATATTTAGAAATTGCATTAGAATAGGTTTTTGTTGCTGAAATCACAAGATTATTAACTGGTTAGAAAGACTAAATTCGGACTTGATAGGACAATAGATAAAAATTCTGCACAGTTTTACCAGATTTGATTCGACTGAGTTGCAAAAGTGTGTGACTTGAAAGTCAGGTAAATGAGTTTAGTTTCCATCGAAATTTTGTAAAATTAATATTTGGAAACATATCTTTGTAACCCGAGAATTTTTGAAAAAAATAAGTTTGGGAAGTGGGGTAAGCAGCGGCCCAAACATGGGTAGTTGAACAGCCTGCGATCAGATTTCCAGCACAAAACAATTCAAGTAGGCATCTTTAGGTGATCATATCTTTTCCGTTTTAAGTCCTTTTTCCATTCTTCTTTTTTTTTTGTTGTATTCATGCATCATCAGAGTACTGATTCCAGCCATTGTATTTAGGTTCATATCATCTTAGCCTGTCGTACAGTCCAGCAAAGTTAGAGCTGCGCAATAGTTTCTATACTTAAAATTTTTACAGCATGCATCATATAGTTAGAAACTTGCATAAAATTGCATTGTTAGCATTTAGGGCATTATAGATCATTCATATTTGCATAAAAATTGATTTTGGTAAGTAGGATCTAATTTAGGAAACTTTTTTTTATTTTTTTATATTAAATTGGTTGTTTGATTTGTGTGTTCTTTTGTAGGTTTTTAGATATTTTAGGATTGCTTAGATTAGGTTTCCTTTATTACAATAGTTCTTTTATTTTTGGAAAGCATTGTAATTAAAGTTTTTACATTAAGTTATTTTAGTAAAGTTGATGCAATTTAATTAGTTTCTATTAAGGCCATATTCAGTGTTTATTTAGGACAAGTCAAAGTTGGAAGGTTTCGTAAAAAGCATTGCTCCCTGTGGATCGACCTAGATTTATCAGATTATTACGACAATCGCACCCTACACTTGGGGATCGATCAGGCTCCACTTGGGGCCATGTCAATTATGAGGAGGTGGGAGATCGAAAAATCAAAATTAGACATGTGGAGTATTAAAAATACCAACTGTATTAGACCATCAAAAAACTTTTATTTATTGCCCTCAAGTTTAATGATTTTAGAAAGCATTATCTTTTTAAATTTTAATCCAATGGTGAGCAACACTTGGAAGAATGTCATATTTGGGCTTGTCACAATTCATTGTGTGTGGAGGTTAGATTAATTAGAAGAGGTCTCTTGTGCCTATAAAAATTGGTGTCGGGGATTGTGCTCAAGAGATGGTGCTCATTTGAGAAATTTCCTATACAAATATATTATAGAGGAATTTACCCATAAAATCCCTATAGGACCGTATACGTCCCAGCGGGACCCAGATTATTGTTCGTTACGGGAGAGACCCTCGTATGGGCTTTTGTAGCTTTTTTTGTTGTTTTGCGATATGGTCGATATCGACTATATTTATTGTCGATATCGACCACAATGCGAGATCATATAATCCTTCGCCCCGATTCCATTTTTCACATTTCTACATTTGGGTTCGTCTTCAACACTGCTCTGGAGTTACTTCCTTCTAGAAACCATCATAAAACACCATCTTCATGCTGGTTGAACTCCATTAAGACAAAGGTACACACATTATCTACCACCTTAGACTGATTTATGTAGCATAAAGCACCATCACCTAGATTTTTCGCAATATTTAACTGTTGGAAACCCTTACTGTGGGAAATCTACTTTCTAGGTCCCAGGCAGCTGTGGTTTATGGGGTTTGATGGTTTTGTTTTGGAGTTGTCATTCTTTTGATGCGTTTGTCACTTTTAGTAGAAAAACTATAAATAATTTGTATTAATTTGATAAGATGTTGTGGGTGAAACTGAATCTGGGTATACCTTCTTTATTTTATTTTTTTACTAATCTTACAAAGTTTTAGACTTTAAAGCTATATTGCATATAAATAATATAATTATAGTCGGTTCTCTTGATGCTTTCTTAATAACATGAGAATGGGTGGAATAATGTGTGAGGGAATAACAGTCAATAGCGTGGTTTGAAAACATTGCTCTAAGCGCTAAAATAAATAGACTATTGATCAAAATGCCTTTTCTTTCTATTTGAGAACAGCTGCTAATCATTTTATTTGGCATGGTGTGGATTTTTATCAACGTGAATATATTTTCTCTACTCATTATATTACAAATGCTGTTAATATAGTTCTGTATTAACTGACAATCTGAATGTACCTAATCTTCACTGATGTCTTTATTAATTTCTTCTGATATAGTGACAGCATGTCAGATAGAGAGGTGCTGTTCATCTTCCACTATGGCGGTGACTTTGAATTCGATATAAGTCGTCCTGTGTACAACGGAGGAAAGCAGAAGATGAGATATTTAGCTACAGACACATTTGAATCTCTGTTTAAAGAAGCAATTGAAGCATCTAATGGGGACTTATCATCCATCCAGAATATAAGCATGCAATACCTACATCACAACGGACGAGCATTGTGAGACCCCACCTCTGGTGGGCCCTCAATGTGAATTTGAATACTATATATTAGCCTAAGTATTTTAGTTATACTAATTATGGGGCTTAGTGAGGGTAGTTATGTATTTTCCTAGGATTAGTCTAGTGGTGTAATTAGTAGAGTCAATAGGGGGTCTTTTGTTATTCTTAGAGTTAGTTAGTTTGTTAGAGGCCCTAGCTAGAGTTTTGTTTTTACTATAGGGGGGTTTGCACCAAGAATCTTCTAGAAGATCACCTAAAGACCCAAATACCCTCTACCCTAACCCTAATCCTATTCTAACCCCAAGGGCAATTTTGTCCCTAACCCAAAAACCCAACCTATATAAACAAAACCCTCCCCTGCCCAAACAAGTACTGTTCATCTCCTTTTTCCTTTCTCTCAAGTTTCAATCTCTTCTCTCTTCTTCTTCCCCAATTCTCTCCAACGAACCCTCATCTCCCCCTCCAATCTCTCTTCTCTCTCCCTCGCCCCAGAAATCCCTTAACAGAAGGCCAGCCAAGATCGACCTGCACCGTAGGAGCAACTGCCGAGACCATTCCTTTTGGTTTCCCTGTGGTTTTCTCTCTTTTCCTTCTACCTTCAATTGATCAAGGCAAGTGCACTGTGCTGGTAGTCTAGATTGCATGTTTTCCTTCCTTTGATTTGCAGTAGAATTCCAATTCGTAATATATTTGTTTAGATCGATCCTTGAGCATGTTTGTTTGGTTCCTTTGGCCATTGATGGATGGGATTACCTCATTTGGATGATCAATGGCCGGTTGATGATGGGTGGATGATATAGGAATGATTTATTTTGCTTCTGTAATGGTCTATGGAGAATCCCAGAAGAATTGAGTCACGGGAATGAGTTTCCGGAGATGGAATGACAAGAACCCATCTCGCAGTATTGAGATCGGAATCGAAGTAGGACCACCCTTGGTAGATCAGGACCCTACGTCTATGTGAGGGGGCCTGTGCGACCATGGGGTGCTACTTGATCTGGATTTTGATCAGAGGTGGACCACCATTCCTGTGCTTAATGAAGAGAAGTTGTGTCCTGTCGCAGAACTGGGTTCTATAACAGAACACAACACTGATAGGAGAGATGGACAGAGTGCAGCGATGGCCGAGCTCAGCACTTGCAGAGCCCAGCGGTTGCCGAGCTCAGCATTAGTGCAGCTCAGCAACTGCCGAACTCAGCAATTGCAGAGCCCAGCGGTTGCCGAGCTCAGCGTTGGCGCAGCTCAGCAACTGCCGAGCTCAGCACTGGCCGAACTCAGCGATGGCTGGATTCAACACTAGCCGAACTCAGAGTTCTGCCGAGCATGATGGTTAGGATGAGATTCGCGTTTAGCCGAGCTAAGTGTCTAGGCCGAGCTCAGTGCTCAAAGCCGAGTTCAGTGTTACGACCGAACTCAGTGTTATGGTCGAACTCAGTGTTTTACTGAGCTCAGCGCCAGACCGGGTTCCGTGCCAGACCGGACTTCGAGCTTAGCCGAACTCAGTGCTTAACCGAGCTGAGAGCTAAACCAACCTCAATGCTCTGCCAAGCCCAATGCATTTTCCCGAACTCAGCTGGGTTGCCGAACTGAGCTAGGCCCTTTGCCGAGCTGAGTTGGGTGGCCGAACTGAGTATTCAATGGGGCTCCATTGCTTAGCCGAACTCCGAGATGGATTTCCAAAAAAGGCGGGATTTCAACAAAGGAGACTAGAACCTGGGACATTTCTTCCAGCCAGAACTCCTAGTGCGCACGGCCAACCACCCAGGCCAGGGGGTTAGCCGAACTCACAGGATGTCCTGGACGAGTAGGCCTTGCCTGCAGGATGTTTTTCCTTCTCTGGTCCCAGTGTGCCGAGCTGACCGCCCAGGCCAGGAGGTCGGCTGAGCACACTGTGTATAGTGACGATCCCTAGATTCTAATTTCTATTGTTGCAATCATATGTAGGGCCCACTGACCATTCAAATAGACTTCCATCACTGTGCCAGCCACGAGTCAATGGTACGGCTCAACCTTGACTCGTGGGGTCCACTAATTAAAGTCCAGGTTATGTAATCTAAGATGATTCGACCTTTATACGTTACCAAATGATGCACATAACTTCTAAGCACCAAACGCAATATTCCTTAGCATCTGTGGTTTCACTTAAAGATCGAATTACCTGAGATGGACCTGTATCCGAAAGTGGACCATCTACCTAGGTTGGACTGTTGCTATCTCCCTATGATTCGTGTACTTGGAGATTCATCTCCCTCATACTATGACTATCACTCTATTGTCCTTATTATTGCTCATACCTGTTAATTAAATGGAAAATGGAGGACCTAAACCTAGGAATACTTAGAGGTGACCCGGTAATCTGATTTGGTGGATCATTGACCCGTGTCTGTGGCTAGGCGGGCCCTTTTTATGGCCTAAGTTGGATGTGAATTACCTTAGAATGGAGAGGTTAGATTGTATGGGCTTGTGACCCATCATGGACGTAGATGGATCATATGTCATTGAACATGGGCTTGTATCTCATATGGATTGTTATAGACCAGGCCAAGTTTTTGGTGGGCCTTGGTACGGATCCAATGATTGGAATTGGACTTGGACTATGATCCACAATTTGTATTGAGTACTTAGACCTCTTAGGGATTTTTGTTAGGACCTTGTTCACGCAAGGCAAAGCCTAGACAGACACAGACCTTTATTGTTTCCGAGTCGGCATAGACATTCACTCAGTTGATTTAAGCTCAGCCAGTTGGACTGATCATCACTGGTAGGAGCTATTGAGATTTGTTGTGTGGCTGTCATGATGAGCAATGTTGGGACGGACGGTGTGATGCCGGTTCCGGTCGTTGTGGATGATGTTGATGATATTTTGCAGGGTTAGTAATCCCTAGCATTAGTTTAGGATCCCTACCGCGACTGTGTTCAGTATGGGAGGGCCGCGGCATAATATCCCGCGGTGACCAGCTTATGTGGATGTGCCATATTGTGTAGGTTTATTACTGTTATGCTTATTATGATTCTACATTGATATCTTGCACGACTGCATAGCATATGTACCTTTGTTACTCTCTTAACTTTATACATGTCTCTACTCATTTTGATGCATACATTCTATATTATCTGCATATTGTGACTTGCCAGATCTTTAGATCTGACCCACTCTTGGTGCTTAGGTCTTGACCCCGAGTTCGAGGGCGATGCGTTCGCACTCGTTGAGGTGCCCGTAGCAGGCGACTACGGATGGGGGCCGGCCGACCATGAGGTCGAGCCGGAAGGTGGAGAGCCGACACCAGCTGCAGGGGTTTGAGCGTTCTTTTGTCTGGGTTTTGAGAGATTTTTGTTGTGAGACGGGTAGTGATAAAAATATGTAATTAAACTTTGATTTTGTTATCACTATACATTTAGGCTGGACTTCTGCCCATCTACATTTGACATATATACGTTGATACCTTATGCTTCCGCTATCTCTGTATGGCTTCCGCTTATAATACGCTTCCGCAATAATAACTGTCGTTACATTATTGTTCAAAAAGTTTTAAATTGGACCTCACTGCGGACCTACGATCTTGGAAGTTCTCGGATTTTCCGGGAAGTAGCGCGCCAATTTCGGTACTTTGACGATTTTCTCGGTATCCGGAATTGGGGCGTTACAATTTTATGGTATCAGAGCGGGCAAGTCTCTAGGAAATAAAATACACTAGAAACTTTAGGACGTAGTGAGGATCTCAGTGTGGGAGTACGTGTAGGGTCGATGGATCGGGTAGAATCAGTGTAGTCCTAAGTGTTGGACTTAAACTAACCTAATTTCTTTCTCTTAACAGATGTCTAGAGAGGGTTCTCCATCACATATGATGCCAGCAGCCGGTAGTCAGCCAGACTTCGAGCAGCGTTTCCAGAGGTTCTTGCAGGCCTTCCTCGTTTCCCAGGAGGCCCAGGCTTCGGCGCAGCAGCAACAGGCCGAGGATTTTGCCCAATTCCAGACGCAAGTCTTGGACATCATGGACAGAGTAGCTCAGCCAGGCACAGCAGCGGCATCCGTTCGGGAGGCAGACCCGAACGTCATATTTGAGAGGTTCCTCAAAAGAGGACCGCCTGAGTTCACTGGCGCCGATGACCCGCTGGTGGCCGACGAATGGATTGTGCGGATGGAGAAGATCTTCAAGGTCTTCGAGTGCACCGGTCAGCAGAGAGTGCAGTTGGCCGCTTACATGTTCCGGGGAGTCGCGGAGGACTGGTGGAGGACGATTCAGCGTCATTTCGAGACGATAGGAGACGAGATCGCTTGGACTGCATTCAGGGCGGACTTCCTTCGGAAGTTCATACCATCTCACGTTAGAGACCGCAAGCTGCGGGAATTTCAGGCGCTGGTGCAAGGCAGCATGACTGTCTACCAGTATGAGGTTCGCTTCACCCAGCTTTCTCGTTTTGCAGAGGCTCTGATCACACCTGAGTCCGAGAGGATCCGTCGGTTCGTCGATGGGCTGAGAGATGAGATTCAGTTGAGCATGTCCTGCATCGATCTGCCCACATATGAGGAGGCTTTGAGGGGAGTTTACTGGGCAGAGGAGCGTCTGCAGCAGATAGAGGCCAGTCAGCAGCAGAGGCGAGTTAGAGCCGCCTTGGTCAGACCGCAGCCCTTGCCCATACAGCAGCAGCCATTTCAGAGACAGAGGCCAGCAGGCCAGGCCAGGCAGCATCAGTATCAGCGGCAGCCTCAGCAGCAGCAGCAGCGTGGGCCCAGAGTATGCTATGACTGTGGGGAGACAGGACACATCTCCAGATTTTGCCCATTCAGAGGGGGATAGCCTCAGGCCCCGATGCTTCAGCTTCCAGCACCACCGAGAGCACCAGCTCCAGCTCCACCCGTTCAGCAGATTGCACCGGCACCCCAGCCACCTCAGCAGCAGTACCGTGCCCCGCAGCAGGCACGTGGACCCCAGCAGCCCAGGGGACAGCACTACCAGAGGGGACGACACCAGAGACCCTATGGACAGCAGCGACAGCAGCAGAGACCTCAGGCCGCAGGTCAGGCATTTGCACTCACACATGAGGAGGCCGAAGCTGCAGGGAACGTCGTTGAAGGTACTCTTTCTATTTGTGATCAGATTGCTAGAGTATTGTTTGATCCTGGTGCGACACATTCCTATGTGTCTTCTGCTTTTGCTTTAGTTCTTGGTGGGGTAGGAGAGGAGTTGCCTTGCACGCTAGTTGTGTCTACGCCCGTGGGCAAGAGGGTAGTGTGTCAGACTTACCACCCCAGATGCCGAGTGCAGATCGGGGAGTACATTATGTTTGCAGATTTGATCGTGTTACCCATGCATGACTTCGACGTTATCTTGGGGATGGATTGGTTGGCCAGATATCGAGCGGTGATGGATTGCTTCGAGAAGATAGTCAGACTCACCATCGACGGTTCAGGCGACACAGTCGAGTTTGTAGGCGAGAAGAAGCCACGCAGTACCAGATTGATTTCAGCACTGAAGGCTGAGAGGCTAGTGCGATCAGGTTGCGAAGGCTACATCGCATTCATCTCAGAAGACAAGAAGTCCAAGGGAGTCGAGGAGATTCCAGTCGTTTGCGAGTTTCCAGACGTGTTTCCCGACGAGATCCCAGGATTGCCTCCAGGCAGAGAGATCGACTTCACCATCGAGCTTGTGCCAGGCACCGCACCGATTTCTAGAGCTCCTTATCATATGGCTCCAGCAGAGCTGCGAGAGTTGAAGACCCAGTTGCAAGAGTTGATAGACAAGGGCTTCATCAGACCGAGCATGTCACCTTGGGGAGCACCTGTGCTCTTCGTGAAGAAGAAGGATGGATCGATGAGGATGTGCATCGACTACAGGCAGCTGAACCAGGCAACAGTGAAGAACAAGTATCCTCTTCCCCGGATCGACGAGCTCTTCGATCAGCTTCAGGGAGCGCAGTACTTCTCAAAGGTGGACCTGAGATCGGGATATCATCAGCTGCGAGTCAGAGAGCAGGATGTGCAGAAGACAGCGTTTCGTACTCGTTACGGGCACTATGAATTCCTTGTGATGCCGTTCGGGCTGATGAATGCGCCGGCAGTGTTCATGGCCCTGATGAACAAGATCTTCGCCCCGTACCTCGACAGCTTTACAGTGGTGTTCATCGACGACGTGTTGGTCTACTCCAAGTCCAGAGAGGAGCACGAGCAGCATTTGAGGACGTCTCTACAGTTGCTACGTGACAACCAGCTGTACGCGAAGCTCAGCAAGTGCGAGTTCTGGTTAGAGCAAGTAGTCTTCCTCGGACATATCATCTCCAGAGACGGCTTAGCAGTGGATCCAGCAAAGATCGAGGCAGTAGTGAACTGGGAGAGACCGAAGAATGTTACAGAAGTTCGGAGCTTCCTTGGCTTAGCAGGCTACTACCGCAGATTTGTCAAGAGTTTCTCTTCGATTTCAGCCCCTTTGACCAAGCTGACAAGGAAGGATGTACCGTTCGTATGGACAGATGCATGCGAGGACAGCTTTCAAGAGCTGAAGGAGAGACTGACATCAGCACCGATCTTATCTTTACCTTCTGGTACAGGCGGTTTCGTTGTCTTCACCGACGCTTCAGGGACCGGTCTTGGTTGTGTTTTGATGCAGGAAGGCAAAGTCATTGCTTATGGATCACGCCAGCTGAAGGAACATGAGAAGAAGTATGCTACTCACGATCTAGAGCTTGCAGCAGTCGTGTTCGCACTGAAGATGTGGCGGCACTACCTCTACGGAGAGAAGTTCGAAGTCCATTCAGATCATCGCAATTTGCAGTACATGTTCACTCAGCATGACCTCAACAACCGTCAGAGGCGTTGGATGGAATACATCAAGGATTACGACTTCCCTATCAAATACCATCCGGGTAAGGCGAACGTCGTAGCAGATGCTTTGAGCAGGAAGACCGCCCTAGTCAATTTTCTAGCAGCAGAGGGCGTGTGGACCGATGTCTTCAGTGACTTGGATGTCCAGTTTCAGCCGCTCAGCGATAGAGTTATGCTTGCTACCATGTCCGCATGGGAACCGGAGTTGCTTGGAGAGGTCAAGGACAGTCAACGCAGTGATCCTAAGCTTGTCAGAGTGATCGAGCAGATTGACCAGAGGCCAGAGTTCAAACTGATTGGTGGAGTACTCTACTACCAGGACAGGCTGTGTGTACCAGATATCCAGGAGCTGAAGGACCAGATCTTAGCAGATGCACACCACAGCAGATATTCGATTCACCCAGGCAGCACCAAAATGTATAGGAACCTGAGGAGTTACTACTGGTGGAACAACATGAAGAAAGAGATTGCAGGCTATGTGGCCAGATGTCTGACCTGTCAGCAGATCAAAGACGAGCACCAGAAGCCACCAGGGCTACTCCATCAGCTCGAGATACCTCAGTGGAAGTGGGAACACATCACCATGGATTTTATTGCAGGACTTCCAGCTACCCGAAGACGCAGTGATGGCATTTGGGTGATCGTGGACAGGCTGACCAAGTCAGCTCACTTCTTGCCAGTGTCGATGAGAGCAGGACTCGACGTCCTTGCTAAGCTGTACGTGGATAAGATCGTCTCTTTGCATGGAGTTCCAGCTTCGATTGTTTCAGACCGAGATCCACGCTTCACTTCTCACTTTTGGGATAGTCTTCAGCGAGCTTTGGGTACCAAGTTGAGCTTCAGCACAGCCTATCATCCTCAGACAGACGGACAGACAGAGCGCACCAACCAGACCTTGGAGGATATGTTGCGAGCTTGTGTCCTAGATTACAAGGAGAACTGGGAGGATTCCTTGCCACTCTGTGAGTTTGCTTACAACAACAGTTACCACTCGAGCATCAAGATGGCACCGTTCGAAGCGTTGTACGGCCAACCCATATAGGATCTATTAATTTGTGTAAAAGTCTAATTTTTTGGGAAATTCATATCATGGTTATATTTGGAGATTCTAAAGGAGACTCACAAGGAAAGAGTAGCATATCAAGACACTCAATTTGGAAGAGATTTTCCTACAAAGTCAAGTTCTTTCCAACAAAGAAATTAGCTTGGAGGCTAAGCAAGAATTTTTACACAAAAGAAAAAAGAGCCCTAATACCAAGGAGATTTCTTAGCTAATCAAGACATTGCAAAAAGCATTAAAGGGAACCAGCCAAGAGGGGGCTGGACGTCCAAGACTTTTGGTAGCAATTTTGGAGGCTCTCTCTCTCTCTCTCCATTCCATTCCACACCACTCCTTTATCTCTCTAAGTCCCTTTCTTCTTCTTCTTTCTTTTAATTCTTCTAGGCATAGGTTGAGAGGCCATGTTGAGAGAATGAAAAGGAGAGAAGAATATTAATTCTTGTACTCAAAGATCAAGAAATAAAGACACTACTTGGATTGATTATGCATACGTATTCTTTATATAAGTGATTTAATTTTCTCTTTCTAGTTCTTTTATGTGTTTTGATTGGATACAATATTTCACATGATTAGATCCAGGTTTTTGAAAATAAAATAAATAGATTAAAAGTCGACAGACAACAGGTAATCACTTGCATTTTTTTTCCTACTATGAGAAGAGAGGACTTCATCATCGCATTTTTAATACTTGTATATGATCGAGTTTCTAGATCTTTGACATATCTTTTCCATTTTTTATTTTTCCACCTTTTTTTTTAATTTTAAGTTAATACTCTGATCATCTTTTTATTTACAAATTCTTGATTTAGAAACCCCAATTTGCATTTTCCATGTTTAGTAGAAACTTACTATTTTTGTTACGGCATAATCTATGGTTGGAAAGTGTTTTTGTACATGCATCATATTTAGAAATTGCATTAGAATAGGTTTTTGTTGCTGAAATCACAAGATTATTAACTGGTTAGAAAGACTAAATTCGGACTTGATAGGACAATAGATAAAAATTCTGCACAGTTTTACCAGATTTGATTCGACTGAGTTGCAAAAGTGTGTGACTTGAAAGTCAGGTAAATGAGTTTAGTTTCCATCGAAATTTTGTAAAATTAATATTTGGAAACATATCTTTGTAACCCGAGAATTTTTGAAAAAAATAAGTTTGGGAAGTGGGGTAAGCAGCGGCCCAAACATGGGTAGTTGAACAGCCTGCGATCAGATTTCCAGCACAAAACAATTCAAGTAGGCATCTTTAGGTGATCATATCTTTTCCGTTTTAAGTCCTTTTTCCATTCTTCTTTTTTTTTTTTTTTGTATTCATGCATCATCAGAGTACTGATTCCAGCCATTGTATTTAGGTTCATATCATCTTAGCCTGTCGTACAGTCCAGCAAAGTTAGAGCTGCGCAATAGTTTCTATACTTAAAATTTTTACAGCATGCATCATATAGTTAGAAACTTGCATAAAATTGCATTGTTAGCATTTAGGGCATTATAGATCATTCATATCTGCATAAAAACGGATTTTGGTAAGTATGATCTAATTTAGGAAACTTTTTTTTGATTTTTTTATATTAAATTGGTTGTTTGATTTGTGTGTTCTTTTGTAGGTTTTTAGATATTTTAGGATTGCTTAGATTAGGTTTCCTTTATTACAATAGTTCTTTTATTTTTGGAAAGCATTGTAATTAAAGTTTTTACATTAAGTTATTTTAGTAAAGTTGATGCAATTTAATTAGTTTCTATTAAGGCCATATTCAGTGTTTATTTAGGACAAGTCAAAGTTGGAAGGTTTCGTAAAAAGCATTGCTCCCTGTGGATCGACCTAGATTTATCAGATTATTACGACAATCGCACCCTACACTTGGGGATCGATCAGGCTCCACTTGGGGCCATGTCAATTATGAGGAGGTGGGAGATCGAAAAATCAAAATTAGACATGTGGAGTATTAAAAATACCAACTGTATTAGACCATCAAAAAACTTTTATTTATTGCCCTCAAGTTTAATGATTTTAGAAAGCATTATCTTTTTAAATTTTAATCCAATGGTGAGCAACACTTGGAAGAATGTCATATTTGGGCTTGTCACAATTCATTGTGTGTGGAGGTTAGATTAATTAGAAGAGGTCTCTTGTGCCTATAAAAATTGGTGTCGGGGATTGTGCTCAAGAGATGGTGCTCATTTGAGAAATTTCCTATACAAATATATTATAGAGGAATTTACCCATAAAATCCCTATAGGACCGTATACGTCCCAGCGGGACCCAGATTATTGTTCGTTACGGGAGAGACCCTCGTATGGGCTTTTGTAGCTTTTTTTTGTTGTTTTGCGATATGGTCGATATCGACTATATTTATTGTCGATATCGACCACAATGCGAGATCATATAATCCTTCGCCCCGATTCCATTTTTCACATTTCTACATTTGGGTTCGTCTTCAACACTGCTCTGGAGTTACTTCCTTCTAGAAACCATCATAAAACACCATCTTCATGCTGGTTGAACTCCATTAAGACAAAGGTACACACATTATCTACCACCTTAGACTGATTTATGTAGCATAAAGCACCATCACCTAGATTTTTCGCAATATTTAACTGTTGGAAACCCTTACTGTGGGAAATCTACTTTCTAGGTCCCAGGCAGCTGTGGTTTATGGGGTTTGATGGTTTTGTTTTGGAGTTGTCATTCTTTTGATGCGTTTGTCACTTTTAGTAGAAAAACTATAAATAATTTGTATTAATTTGATAAGATGTTGTGGGTGAAACTGAATCTGGGTATACCTTCTTTATTTTATTTTTTTACTAATCTTACAAAGTTTTAGACTTTAAAGCTATATTGCATATAAATAATATAATTATAGTCGGTTCTCTTGATGCTTTCTGAATAACATGAGAATGGGTGGAATAATGTGTGAGGGAATAACAGTCAATAGCGTGGTTTGAAAACATTGCTCTAAGCGCTAAAATAAATAGACTATTGATCAAAATGCCTTTTCTTTCTATTTGAGAACAGCTGCTAATCATTTTATTTGGCATGGTGTGGATTTTTATCAACGTGAATATATTTTCTCTACTCATTATATTACAAATGTTGTTAATATAGTTCTGTATTAACTGACAATCTGAATGTACCTAATCTTCACTGATGTCTTTATTAATTTCTTCTGATATAGTGACAGCATGTCAGATAGAGAGGTGCTGTTCATCTTCCACTATGGCGGTGACTTTGAATTCGATATAAGTCGTCCTGTGTACAACGGAGGAAAGCAGAAGATGAGATATTTAGCTACAGACATAACATTTGAATCTCTGTTTAAAGAAGCAATTGAAGCATCTAATGGGGACTTATCATCCATCCAGAATATAAGCATGCAATACCTACATCACAACGGACGAGCATTGTGAGACCCCACCTCTGGTGGGCCCTCAATGTGAATTTGAATACTATATATTAGCCTAAGTATTTTAGTTATACTAATTATGGGGCTTAGTGAGGGTAGTTATGTATTTTCCTAGGATTAGTCTAGTGGTGTAATTAGTAGAGTCAATAGGGGGTCTTTTGTTATTCTTAGAGTTAGTTAGTTTGTTAGAGGCCCTAGCTAGAGTTTTGTTTTTACTATAGGGGGTTTGCACCAAGAATCTTCTAGAAGATCACCTAAAGACCCAAATACCCTCTACCCTAACCCTAATCCTATTCTAACCCCAAGGGCAATTTTGTCCCTAACCCAAAAACCCAACCTATATAAACAAAACCCTCCCCTGCCCAAACAAGTACTGTTCATCTCCTTTTTCCTTTCTCTCAAGTTTCAATCTCTTCTCTCTTCTTCTTCCCCAATTCTCTCCAACGAACCCTCATCTCCCCCTCCAATCTCTCTTCTCTCTCCCTCGCCCCAGAAATCCCTTAACAGAAGGCCAGCCAAGATCGACCTGCACCGTAGGAGCAACTGCCGAGACCATTCCTTTTGGTTTCCCTGTGGTTTTCTCTCTTTTCCTTCTACCTTCAATTGATCAAGGCAAGTGCACTGTGCTGGTAGTCTAGATTGCATGTTTTCCTTCCTTTGATTTGCAGTAGAATTCCAGTTCGTAATATATTTGTTTAGATCGATCCTTGAGCATGTTTGTTTGGTTCCTTTGGCCATTGATGGATGGGATTACCTCATTTGGATGATCAATGGCCGGTTGATGATGGGTGGATGATGTAGGAATGATTTATTTTGCTTCTGTAATGGTCTATGGAGAATCCCAGAAGAATTGGGTCACGGGAATGAGTTTCCGGAGATGGAATGACAAGAACCCATCTCGCAGTATTGAGATCGGAATCGAAGTAGGACCACCCTTGGTAGATCAGGACCCTACGTCTATGTGAGGGGGCCTGTGCGACCATGGGGTGCTACTTGATCTGGATTTTGATCAGAGGTGGACCACCATTCCTGTGCTTAATGAAGAGAAGTTGTGTCCTGTCGCAGAACTGGGTTCTGTAACAGAACACAACACTGATAGGAGAGATGGACAGAGTCCAGCGATGGCCGAGCTCAGCACTTGCAGAGCCCAGCGGTTGCCGAGCTCAGCATTAGTGCAGCTCAGCAACTGCCGAACTCAGCAATTGCAGAGCCCAGCGGTTGCCGAGCTCAGCGTTGGCGCAGCTCAGCAACTGCCGAGCTCAGCACTGGCCGAACTCAGCGATGGCTGGATTCAACACTAGCCGAACTCAGAGTTCTGCCGAGCATGATGGTTAGGATGAGATTCGCGTTTAGCCGAGCTAAGTGTCTAGGCCGAGCTCAGTGCTCAAAGCCGAGTTCAGTGTTACGGCCGAACTCAGTGTTATGGCCGAACTCAGTGTTTTACTGAGCTCAGCGCCAGACCGGGTTCCGTGCCAGACCGGACTTCGAGCTTAGCCGAACTCAGTGCTTAACCGAGCTGAGAGCTAAACCAACCTCAATGCTCTGCCAAGCCCAATGCATTTTCCCGAACTCAGCTGGGTTGCCGAACTGAGCTAGGCCCTTTGCCGAGCTGAGTTGGGTGGCCGAACTGAGTATTCAATGGGGCTCCATTGCTTAGCCGAACTCCGAGATGGATTTCCAAAAAGGCGGGATTTCAACAAAGGAGACTAGAACCTGGGACATTTCTTCCAGCCAGAACTCCTAGTGCGCACGGCCAACCACCCAGGCCAGGGGGTTAGCCGAACTCACATGATGTCCTGGACGAGTAGGCCTTGCCTGCAGGATGTTTTTCCTTCTCTGGTCCCAGTGTGCCGAGCTGACCGCCCAAGCCAGGAGGTCGGCTGAGCACACTGTGTACAGTGACGATCCCCAGATTCTAATTTCTATTGTTGCAATCATATGTAGGGCCCACTGACCATTCAAATAGACTTCCATCACTGTGCCAGCCACGAGTCAATGGTACGGCTCAACCTTGACTCGTGGGGTCCACTAATTAAAGTCCAGGTTATGTAATCTAAGATGATTCGACCTTTATACGTTACCAAATGATGCACATAACTTCTAAGCACCAAACGCAATATTCCTTAGCATCTGTGGTTTCACTTAAAGATCGAGTTACCTGAGATGGACCTGTATCCGAAAGTGGACCATTTACCTAGGTTGGACTGTTGCTATCTCCCTATGATTCGTGTACTTGGAGATTCATCTCCTTCATACTATGACTATCACTCTATTGTCCTTATTATTGCTCATACCTGTTAATTAAATGGAAAATGGAGGACCGTTGTAAGGTCCGTGACCTTACTGGGTCAGTTGGGCCCAAAACCCGGCCCATTGACCCGTTTAATTTGTTATTATTTTATTTAATTGTATTTTAGATATTTAAGTGGGTTTAGATCATGAGCGAGTTTCTTTTAGCATTAGAATAGTATCTGCGAAGTTTCGTTTGATTCCGAGTTCGTTTGATCATAGCAGGGGGGTAGTTTGCAATTTAGGGAAATTGAGTGTTTTTCCGAAATATTCCAAACGCCGTGGTCCATCCTTCACCGGACCCACTAAAAAGGGCAATTTGGTCTTCTTTTTCCTTAATCATCTTCTTAAACGAAAGCTAACCCTAACTTTTCATTCGTTCTCTGCAACAAAGTAAACCAGCAGCCTCTCTTTTCTTCTTCTTCTTCCTTTGTCAAGCCAGATCTCAGCCCTAGAAGACCCCATTCGGAGATCCGATCCGTTAATCGTCTTCCCCTCGATTCCCTCTTGCTTCCGGTATCATTTTGGTAAGACTCCTCACAATCTCTTATTTTCACTTTATCATTTCTTTGGTTAGATTAAGTCCGATCTTAATTCTTTTCCTTCCTATCTTCTTCTTGGCTTCTTAGTTTGCGTTGTATCGGGTTAGATCGGGGATTTCGGAGTAGAAAGGCTTCTCCTCGAATTTCACCCAGTTCCAATCTTCACTTTGGGTTGAGGCAAGTAGATTTACAATGCATAATATAGCATGTGTGTTTGTTCCTTTATTGATTGCAATGGTTTCATGATAGATTTCCCATTAATTCCAAGCCTTGTTAATATTGATATGGAAATTACATGTTAGGTTAGAATTGTGAATGAAATGGATAGATTGAATAATTGAGAAAATCTAATTTGTTTTGAATTGTAAATGGTGAGAATGTGGTGATGGGATTGAATGGAATGAATGTTGGGAGAGCAGGAGGCTCTATTTGATGCAGGTTTAAGCCTTGGAAAGGTTTGGGGAATGGAGAAAATGAAATGGGGAAGAAGGAGACCAGAAATGGCCTGAACCCGTACGAGTTCCGTACTGTCGGTTCACTCGTCGGTTCAGTGTCGGTCAACCGACAGCATGGTGTGGGTCAGCCGAGAGCCACGTCGGTTCCAAAAACAGAGAGCCATATTTGACTTGTTGAACTGTCGGTTCACTCGTCGGCTCCTGTCGGTCAGCCTACACCTTGGCGTCGGTCAACCTACACTGTTCTCGGTTCCAAAAACAGAGAGCAAAATTTGTACTGTCGGTTCACCCGTCGGTTCGGGTCGGTCAACCGACACCAGCATGAAGGTCAGCCGAAATTACCATTTTGAAATGACCATAACTTTTAATCCGCCCGTTGGAATTCTACGTATAATATATCGTTGGAAAGCTCTTGAAACGTAGAATCCAATGGTTCTGGTTTCATCACAATCAGAGGTCGAGAAGTGATGTAAATACTTGAATTATTAATTCAGCTCATGTTTTATTGGAAATGAGACCTGTAACCTAGAATTTGGGACTTAGATGCTGGAAACCATCAACCTATTATTACATGACCATAAAAGGGATTGAAATCGAATCACGTGGCTTGGTGTGAATTCGATGGGTTGTCTAGGTATTCGTGTATTACACGTGATGTAACCGAATGCACATGGAGTTGAATTTAATGATGCTCAACATGATTGTACACCAGGAAATTATCTTAAAAGCATCATTGATTCAATTTCCACATGTACTCTGTTAGAATACGGGGAATACAGGAATGACACCATTTGCCTAGGATTGGATTGTAATTTCCCCTTGACTTTGACTCGTATCCTTTGTTACAATTTTCCTTGTACACTCTCTTGACATAAAACACTTAATCAATTATGAAACATAAATTCTTGTATAATATAGGACTTGGACTTGACTTAGAGTGTACCATAGGAACCCGTGTCTTGTTTTGATGAACATGACTGGCTAGTATGAAGGGGATTATCACGTGGCTTGTCTTGTATTGATCTAGAAGAGATAATCCCTAAGAACTTGTCTTATGCTTGGAACTAGCCAGACTTGCTTGTCTTGTCTGTCCTTGAGTCAAAACCACTTTATTATTGTTTGCATATCATGGCCATCTGCAGTTTGGGATTTAATGACGAATCGGTTACTCCGGTTGTCGGGGTGGGCAGTCGGCGTAGGACGGCGTCCATGGCGTTGAATAGCTGGGAGCGGGCTAGGACCGTGCTGCTATTCCCAGGACAGGGAGCTAGGATCCCACTGGAGCCGGACTATGGTATCAGTAGTCCAAGGGGATTGTTACTGGTACCCCCGGGAGGTGGCATAGGACATCCTCGGAGTCTCCCTCTTGCTTGTCTTGCTTGCATTTGCATGGATAGTGGTTATAGTTAGATGATTGCTAGGATTCCTGTTATTGTTTATGCTTATTAATCTCGCTTTATGCCTAGCTGTATATTCTTGTATTCATATGATCTTATACCTGTCATTACTCTACACTTGATGCATGTCGTGTTTATTATGTTTTGTATATCTATTGCTCAACATGTCGTTGACTTTGTTCCTTGATGTACAGACACATCAGGTGAGTTCTTCTACGAGGAGCAGGCAGGTGAGGAGATCCCAGAGGATCTCCAACCAGCAGAGGAGGCACGAGAGTGGCGTGCCGATGACGTAGAGTAGCGTCATCACTCCCGGCATGAGAGAGATACATGGGGATTCTTTTAGATTATTCTTTATTCATTATTTCTCTCGTTGGACCTTTCTTTTATTATTGACTTCCATATTTTTATTGGCCTTGTATCTTGGGATGGCCAATGTAATAAATAACTTAATTCTTAGTTTTTGTTACTCTTTCTTGCAATTTTAATTTAATGAGATTATTACCCATTGCTTGAGATTCCATATGCCTAGAGTTCAATGAACTCCATGTTTTATTGTAACACATGAGGTTGGAAATATTAAATCCTCACCGCGGACTACGATCCGTGGACCCAAAGGACAAAATTTTTAAATAGTCCTAAAATTCACTCTCCGGATCCGGTTATTTCTTTAATCGGGTTCGGGGGACGTGACAACCTAAACCTAGGAATACTTAGAGGTGACCCGGTAATCTGATTTGGTGGATCATTGACCCGTGTCTGTGGCTAGGCGGGCCCTTTTTATGGCCTAAGTTGGATGTGAATTACCTTAGAATGGAGAGGTTAGATTGTATGGGCTTGTGACCCATCATGGACGTAGATGGATCATATGTCATTGAACATGGGCTTGTATCTCATATGGATTGTTATAGACCAGGCCAAGTTTTTGGTGGGCCTTGGTACGGATCCAATGATTGGAATTGGACTTGGACTATGATCCACAATTTGTATTGAGTACTTAGACCTCTTAGGGATTTTTGTTAGGACCTTGTTCACGCAAGGCAAAGCCTAGACAGACACAGACCTTTATTGTTTCCGAGTCGGCATAGACATTCACTCAGTTGATTTAAGCTCAGCCAGTTGGACTGATCATCACTGGTAGGAGCTATTGAGATTTGTTGTGTGGCTGTCATGATGAGCACTGTTGGGACGGACGGTGTGATGCCGGTTCCGGTCGTTGTGGATGATGTTGATGATATTTTGCAGGGTTAGTAATCCCTAGCATTAGTTTAGGATCCCTACCGCGACTGTGTTCAGTATGGGAGGGCCGCGGCATAATATCCCGCGGTGACCAGCTTATGTGGATGTGCCATATTGTGTAGGTTTATTACTGTTATGCTTATTATGATTCTACATTGATATCTTGCACGACTGCATAGCATATGTACCTTTGTTACTCTCTTAACTTTATACATGTCTCTACTCATTTTGATGCATACATTCTATATTATCTGCATATTGTGACTTGCCAGATCTTTAGATCTGACCCACTCTTGGTGCTTAGGTCTTGACCCCGAGTTCGAGGGCGATGCGTTCGCACTCGTTGAGGTGCCCGTAGCAGGCGACTACGGATGGGGGCCGGCCGACCATGAGGTCGAGCCGGAAGGTGGAGAGCCGACACCAGCTGCAGGGGTTTGAGCGTTCTTTTGTCTGGGTTTTGAGAGATTTTTGTTGTGAGACGGGTAGTGATAAAAATATGTAATTAAACTTTGATTTTGTTATCACTATACATTTAGGCTGGACTTCTGCCCATCTACATTTGACATATATACGTTGATACCTTATGCTTCCGCTATCTCTGTATGGCTTCCGCTTATAATACGCTTCCGCAATAATAACTGTCGTTACATTATTGTTCAAAAAGTTTTAAATTGGACCTCACTGCGGACCTACGATCTTGGAAGTTCTCGGATTTTCCGGGAAGTAGCGCGCCAATTTCGGTACTTTGACGATTTTCTCGGTATCCGGAATTGGGGCGTTACAAGCATTCTCCATGGCCAACATTGATGATGATATTGATGTTAGAAGTATGTTCAAAGCATCGGGTGACGACTCTAATGGGATATATTTATACGTCTTCAACGGTCGGAACAAGGAGCAGTGCGTAGGAGGAGATAATTGGAGGTACACTTATAGATTGCATCAGCAGCTTTTACATTCGTCAAATGAATGATTTTTCTTCCTAGTTGCTTATTTATGTAATTATTCATTATAGGTTTCAAAGGAACTCTGTCCGTCGTACTACTGTGGAAAGACCAAAGAAAGCATCAGGAACTTTCATAAAAAAAGAAGGGTTAAACTCAACTACTTGTGTATACGTACCTACCATTGACATCCATGAAGACAAAGACATGTATTTCCCTACTGTGCGGGTTAATTGCAGTCAACATCAGACGGACGGACAAGGCACTATTGATGATGATCTGGTATTTGGGTCAAACCGTGTTGATGATATCCATCTTAATGGTCCCCCCGCCATAGGCCAAATCCATTCGATTCAGGCCGAAAGTATATTTGAAGGAGGCAATCCAATCAATGAGGCATTAGATTGTAATGAAAGTCCAGCTGAAGTCGTAAGAGCCAATCCAAGGAGTGAGCCATTTCGTTATAATGAAACTCCGGCTGTTGATCTTGCGGATAAAATGGAGCCCTGGGACATAAATACAAATGTTGGCAATAACTCGGCACGGGAAATGTGGATCGACCGTGAATTCCAAGACCGACAAACTTTCCGGAATACTTTGTCTAAGTTCGCAATTTATAGCAACTTCACTCTCAAACCCTTGAAGACCAATATGACCAAGGTAACTGCACGCTGCAGAGATCAGGAATGTCCATGGCGTATTCACGCTTCAATTGTTGAATCAGGCCCACAATTTAAAGTAAGGACTTACAATCCTAAACATAAATGCTCAAGACCAATGATGGGCATGTCACATCGACAAGCATCTTCGGCACTTATTACAGAGTTCATCATGGATAGGGTCAGACAGAATGTAAATTTGAAACCCAAGGAGATCATGAATGACTATCAGATGGAGTTTGGGGTGACCATTAGCTACAGGAAGGCTTATATAGCAAGGCAGATGGCACTAAATATGGTTCGTGGATCGTATGGAGACTCCTTCCAGCAGTTACCTCTGTATTGTAAAGAACTTCATATGAGCAACCCCGGCACTGTAACAAACATAGACACCACAACAGAAGACCGTTTCAGAAGATTCTTTTGTGCCTTCGGACCTTGTTTAAGGTCTTTCACGTCTTCGTTGAGACCGGTGATTACTGTCGACGGTTCACATCTTCGTGGAAAGTATCCGGGTGTCTTGCTTGTTGCAGTAACACATGATGCCAATCAGAAGTTGCTTCCAATCGCTTTCGGATTTGCGGAATCTGAACGTCGTGACAGCTGTGAGTGGTTCCTAGCTAATTTGAACTTAGCACTGGGTGAGCCTGCCAACTTGACTATTGTCTCAGACCGTCAGAAGGGCCTCATTCCAGCATTGAAGAATACTATGACATCTGCAATTCACTGTTTTTGTTGTCGTCACATTGCTGAAAACATCAAGGCTGCTTTCAGCGATGGCGCAATAGTAATGAAATTCTGGCGGGCAGCAAAGTCATATAGGCCTTACGAGTACGAGGCTTACATGACGGACATACGTGCAGTAAGCAAAGAGGCGTTTAACTATATTGAGGCAATTGGGCGGCAACGTTAGGCGAATGCATATGTAGAAGGTCGTCGGTATGAGATGCTTACTAGCAACGCGGCAGAGTGCACTAACAGTCTCTTAAAAGACACAAGAGTCCTGCCTATCACAACTCAGGTTGAGGAAATACGCGCCAAATTAATGGAGTTCTATCAGAAACGACATTTGATTTCTGAAGGCATAATATCTCATCTAACTCCGTATGCGGAGAAACTTCTGAGCCAAGAAATGGAGGATGCTCATCGAGTGCACGTTCGAGTAGCCGGTCTCGTTGAATTTCAGGTTCAATCTGCGGAGTATGTTGACGTTGTTGACCTCGAACGGAGAACCTGCACATGTCGGAAATGGCAGCTATTGGGTATCCAGTGTAGTCACGCATTGGCTTCAATGAAGGTCAGAAATTATAATCCATATGCATTCGTCGAGCATTGGTATCTGTCAAGCACTTACCGTACATCGTATAGTGAAGTCATTCATGCTACTCGTGACCTCAAACAATGGGAGCACACATGTGACGTCAGGGTTCTTCCACCGAGAGCCACTAAACAGCCCGGACGTCCAAGGAAGATGCGGATCCGTGCCGAAGATCGTGGTCGACAGAGAAGGGTTGTAACGTGTTCAAATTACAAAGGGAGGTGGCACAACCGTGGAGGGTGTCGCAATCCTCCGGTAACCGGCTAGTGGACGTAAGTGGAAGTCTTTCTGTGGTGTTTTTTGGGTCGACTAACTTGATGCTAATAGGACTGTGTGAACTTTTTGATTGATTCAATACCTACATATAGGTCAGTTGTAATTAACGTCAGTTCAAAGTAAGAATAACTGTCTAGAAATTTTTTGGGGAGTTGGTGCATGATGAAACAGCTCTGACTAAGAACGGTCGTGTGTTCAGGCTTTTTTTTCAGAACGTTAGTTGATGCACATAGTCCTATTGTAAGTGGTCTGTGTAAATCTCATTTGTAATGGTCGTCCTGTATAGTGAATGAAAGTCCAGAAATATAGTAAAGTACTTTAATCTCAAATGAGTGAAATGGTTGTAACATTACTGTAATGGTTGTTGGAATGAGGAAAGAGCCACCATATGATGGTAGGTTGGAAATGTCAATGGGGGATACACCATATGAATCCATGTGTGATGACCAGTCTCTCTTGACTGCTTATCCATAAATACCCATAAATTTGTGAATGAACATATAGTGAAATAAAAAGAAAACCCATAAATACCAGCATTAATTTGTGAATGAACAAATGCAAAACACTGAAACATAAAGTGAAACGAAAGACTTTCATGTGTTGGAGTCAAAAGCCTGGTATGAAACACAAAATTGCACCAAGAGAAGCTCTTAGTAGGTGGAAGTGGACTGACTGAAATATTTGATGGTGTCCAGTAGCCTTGTAACAAACACTGAAAATTGCAACAAGCAAAGCTCTTAGTAGTCTAGTAGTTTTCAAGTGCATATGGATTTAGATCTAATTAAAGTCACTTAATAACATTCAAGAACAGCAAGTTGGCGTCTAATCAAGCTGAGCGTGAGCTAGAGCCTAGCTGCTTCTTAAGTTCACCATATTCAGTAATTGTCGATATCGACAATATAACTGAAACATAAATTTTCAGACGTTGTCAGTGTCGACCAGTTTTCTTGTCGATATCGACAACTTAACTGAAACATAAATTTACAGACGTTGTCAGTGTCGACCACTTTTCTTGTCGATATCAACAACTTAACTGAAACATAAATTTACAGACGTTGTCAGTGTCGACCACTTTTCTTGTCGATATCGACAACTTAACTGAAACATAAACTTATAGACGTTGTCAGTGTCGACCACTTTTCTTGTTGATATCGACAACTTAACTGAAACATAAACTTACAGACATTGTTAGTGTCGACCAGTTTTATTGTCGATATCGACCATAATATGAAGGCAAAAAAAAAAATTACTGTTAGTTGCAATGCTCCGTTTGGAGATACAAAACATGTAAATGTAACCTGTCCATAACATTTGTTACTATACACAAGATACCATTCTGTTAAATAATTACAAATCCATTAAACACTTTACATCCAAAAGAAGCACTTTACATCCAAAACAAACACTCCATACTACATCAATGAAATAAGACACACGATCAGGTTTACATCCTTCTCAAAGTACATACATTTCAAAATTAGAGGAGGTGGGAGATATGTCTGCCCATCAATCAGGAAGCTCAGACGTTAATTCAGTCAGGCCCAACCTGTTGGTATTCAATTGCCAACTCCTTTTAAAGATCTCTACCACGATTTTGCTCCGAAAGTATGGGATATGAGATTGGCTGAATTTCAAGGGCATTCGGTGCACATAGTGAGCTGCAAAGGCCATTGCAAATACTCCACAATCATTGGAGTTTTCCTGATGAGGTATGTCTGTCCTCTCGAGCCATGACCGCATAAATGGGTCATTCCAACTGAAGTGACTGTACCATGCATTCAACCATCCCATCTGGCAAATTTAAATCAAGTAATGATCATTCAAACATATCTTTCATGAATGAAAATACAAAAGAAACACAAACTTCTTGTGCACCCGAGATGAACAAATCAAAACACATGAGTGTGCAATGGAGACGAATGACTTACAAATTTCCCAGCATGCTTCATTGATCGACGATCTTTATCAATGCTGTTGAAGAACTCCCATCTCTTCTCATCAACGTACCCTACCAGTAGGGTGAAATGAGACCTGTGGTAGACGATGAAAACCAACGTGCGTGATTCCTTCGCATCCCACACTCTGTGCCCTTGCTTCCCGAATACGGCTTCCACTGCGGATTCACTTCCATCGCCCCACCAACTCTGCATGCAATATGTACAAGTTATCACTTCCAGATAAATTACAGTTTCTACAACACTACTTACAAAAAACATTCTTCATCATGTTACTTACAGAAACACTAGGGTCAGCAATATAACAGCTGTCACACTCGTCCCTCAGAATCTCGAAGTAATAGTATATGATGTTCGTGTCCATCCATGTTCCCTCGTCAAGGATCCTCTTCAAGTCATCTGCCTTTACCAATATACAAATTTGCTCTAGCTCGTCTTTCCTATAATAAAGCATATGTTGATCAGACAAAACGACAATCTTATAGTGATTGTGTACCGAATGTACATAACAATTCATACCTGGCCACATAATATTCCTTAAACCCGTTGAGAAAGAATTTGTCACATTCTGACAATACATAGTCATCCTGAACAAGTGAATGAGCATAGTCTTCAAATTTCACTGGTATCTTGCGCATTCGTGGTAATCGTTTTATCCTCCACACTAATGAAACAAGTGTTGCCATAGGGGCTGGAACTATAGTAGTGGATGAACTACTGACCGGCAATGGCGAGGTGAACAACATCCTGCTTACTGGTGGGGTACAAATAAGCTGACGATATGGTGGGATACTACATCCTTGTCCAAGTTCAGGATCAGGTGGGGCATTAGATCCTTCAACTGATACTTGGGGCAAATCTTTAAGACTTTCATGAACTTCAAAAGGTGACAGCGGAGTTCTAATGGATCCATCTATTTTCATTAATGGAGTTTCTCTAATATGCGCCATGCCCTTTCTTGATGTTTTCTTTTTCTTCACATAGTTCTTCATAGCAGGCCTCTTCTTGTGTGTGAAAGTGATAGTAAGTTGTTTCTTCTCCATATCTTCGTCGGATTGTGAGCTGCTACAACCATCAAATGAGAAGTCGACCAAATCTGTCCCAAATCCTGACTTAAATTTGTCCAATTTCTTCCCAATTGACTTGAACATCTTCTCCAGACGACTATCACTGTGCGAAGCCCGTTTGATCGATCGCTCTATCCGTTCCACCAAATCTAGAGCCTGACATAAATTTTAGAAATGCAAACTATTAGAATTTGTATAAAGAAATAGGAGTTAACATCGAATTTTAAGAAACACAAAGCTTCAATTAATGAGTAAAACATGTTTTAGTTGTACATGTTTCTGTGGGATGGTGGGTTCATCTTGTTTTCCAGATCCCTCCGCATGTATAGCTTCTTGCTCAGCCACATCGGGCTGCTCCGGTTACTCTCCCCTACCAACAAACATGATTTTGTTCCCAATATACCACTCCGTATACTCAATTGGATGTGCGGCTGCATTACAAGGCTCACCACGTAGCCCAAGTTGATCTTTTGCTGCCCACAACCCTTTAATCTCCTCGTTCAATATATTGTTGTAATCAACAACAGTAAAGTACGTCCTTTCGGGTCTCGGAAATGGCATTGTGAATGGTGGTGGGACAACTTGCTTGAATCCAATCTGTTTCATAACCCGCCATGTATTGTGACGCTCGACGATCCAGTAGAACACAAGGACGGTAGACGAACTGATGAGAGTGCGGTCAGCTTTTGAGAGCTTCGAGTAAAACTTCTTGTTGTATCTTCATAAGGTTGCCAAATGAACTGCAATTGAGGACAGCAAACAGAGATTGACACATTGAATTAGCTTTGGACATAACATTTTAAAAAGGGGTGTCAAAATCCACGTTTTTCGATAAATACCCCATCAGGTTTTAGATTGTTTAACTGCAATCAGACTTCCTTCACTTTAGAGAAAGGTGGGGTAGCAGGCAGCCTCCTTATCCATGTTTTAAAAAGTGGGAACTGAATGTCCCCCTTCCAACTGTCCTTGGGTTTAGGACACTTTCCAATAGACATCCTAGTGTAAGCCCATAGCTGCACCACAGCATACAAGATATCAGGTTAGTTACAATAAACATAACCAGCAAAATTAGAGTAGTAATTAAAGCACTCACCTGTAATAGCTGTAGAGCGGTTGGTGTCCTCAATTGGTGACCCTCTATTTCAGACTTTTGAGCATCCTTATCACCTCCATCAATCTTTTTCTCCGCATTCCATAGAGAGGCATTGGTCAACATCCTATAGAGATTGGCGAGACAGGCTGGCCCCCATGCATAAGGTCTAAACTCTTTGAAAAGTTCAAGTAGGTATGCCAGTCCACGGGCACCCGATGTCTGCGTGACAATTTGACCGGATACCAAGAAGAATAGATAAGGCCGTGTGGCACGGATCTCAAAATCTTTGTAGTCCTTGTCATCCTTCTTATTCACCAACTCCGTTGCCTTGAAGTTGTCCTCAAGCCACTTAAATTTCAAAGTTATGCCCGTGTAGTCAAGCTTCTTCCGTGGGGTAAGCCCAAGAACATCCTCACAAACTTTGACTACAAACTTCCCAGGAAAAGTACGTCCAACAACCAAAGGGCCATCTATTGGAAGTCCGTATATGTAAGCAACGTCTTCTAACGTGACAGTTGCTTCACCCGATGGAAAGTGGAATGAGTTTGTCTCTGGGCGCCAACGCTCTACTAGAGCAGTGATAAGTGCATGATCGATTTGAATGCGATCTATTTCTGCCAGATGGTGAAGGCCAGTCTTTCTCACATATTCTTTTTGTTGCTTTGTAAGAGTCCATACTTGCTTGTCAGGATTTGTTGGTATGCACCTCAGCCACCCGAATTCCTATTGTTTACACAAAAGAACAAACTTTAGTGAATGATTAATGGAATGAATTGTCTTAAATAACACATTATATTAATGGAATGAATTAGTGAATGATTTAGTTAAGGGAATATACGTCTCCACGGTGGATTCCTTCGGATACATGCCAGCGTTGGTTGTATAGGAGAATATTCGGAACTTTCGGAGACTCAGGTGCATGTTCTTCATTCGTCTGCACATATAAAAGCAATCATTATCCATTAGTAATAAATATGACATTAAATAAAGGTCTTTCTTGTTCATCAAACTGTTATAACAAAAAGTGCTTGCTGACCAAAGAAAGATGAGTAATTGGGTTACCACTTATTGCTTACAGTCTTAAATACAGACATGTAATTTTCCCATCAAGTAATTGGCAGTCCACAATAGCTATTCAAGAAAAAGTTACTCAACTACTGGTGGCTTCACATGACTTTTTAAGATTCCAATCCGAGAAAAGGACGTAATATTTGATTAGTGTCAAATTTAGAATTGTGGCAAATCGAACGAAAGGAGCACCATGTGTGGAGATGATGGTTTCATGAGGACAAGCAGTATAGAAAAACATTTGGGAAGCAAAGAGGAATATAATGTCCAGTAGGTTATTTTCCAGAGGCCTGATCTAAGTTGAGCCAGACTTCTCTACCAATTTGCAAAAAATTAACTCTATTGTGACAAACCAAAGTGAGAATGAAATTAAACAGCTTAATTAAGAATGAATACTTAGATGAAATCATTGTTTAATCTTACATAGTGTTGAATCATACATGCCATGTGTCACAGTCCTACATTGCCATCATTGAGTGTGCATAATGGCATTGCAAGCTAAATTCTTGTACCCATTCCAAGTCCAATTGACTGAGTTCCTCTCTAAATCCTTCGTAAACAGGAGTCTGTCATTCTTACCAAAAAAATTAAATTGACATACTTCTTTTACCCACTTCTCTGTCTTGTACAAGGTGCACTGAGAATAGACAGCTATAAAAATATTTAAAAAATAGTCAAATACAAATGTATAACATACAAAAGGGACATGTGACCTGCATATAGAACAACAAAAGAATATTTAAGTTCATTGGACCTTATCAGCCACATAATTTAAAGTCATGCAACAGATGCCACTAAAAAAATGCGCCTTCGAACTGAAATATTCATCTTTGGGAGTATATTTGAGAAAGCATAAGTGGTGGAACCTTCAAACAAAACAGTCATTATAAGCTACCACCAGGTGCAATGGAATGGCCTTACATAGGACAGAACCTTGAGCTCTACTCTCAAAAAAGCATTCGAGCTAGTCTTTTATCATTTGTACATGTGCCTTGTTATCTTATTTGTTCCTGGGTCTTTGGGTGCATGGTCTGAAACGAGGTTGTTTGTGGATGTTTAGGTATGGGGCTGTATTCAAGAACCATTAGCTTGGATACCATAGTGTGAACCTGGCTAGCATCAACGCTGCCATGTATGTGCTGGTGAACCATGCCCATCTGTTCAAGCCCACTTACACTAAAAGCAAGGAGCAGTTGATCGGCCCATCTGCTCTATTTTTCCACCAACTGGACTACCACTAACGGCTAAGGAAGCTGGTCCAAGCCCCCCTCTCACCTGATGCCATTAGAGGCCTTGTTGTCGACAACGAATCCATAACCATTTCTACATTGGAGTAATGGATAGGCGGTTGAGTCATCAACACCTTCCATGAAATGAAGGAGGTTGGTTTTGGTTTTGGTTTTGAATGTCAGTAATACATAATACTATATGTTCTCTCAACTCAATAATCTAATTCTCCTCCTTCCTGGTTTTGCCTTTCATATAGGAACTCTTTCCCATTGATGGGTTTCTGACTTATTATGAAACATGTTCATTTAATTGCTTGAGTTTGAACTTACGGTTCTTTTTTGATGCAGTTCTCTTGTGATGTGGGTACAGATAATAGCTGAATTTCCCTATACTGTATACTTGGTAAAGGCTCTTCAAAGTAAGGAATAGCAAGGGTTTAAAAAAACAAAGCAACAAAACCTTCCATTGATTAAAAAGTTGAGAAATTCACATCAAATTCAAATAATCAAAATGGTATCAAACAAGAATAAAACTATATTTACATACTGTCAGCAACAACATAGAACTCTATCAATTTCCAAAGGTGCCCGATCAACGAGAGTGAAAGAAACCCATAACCATCAAATCAATATATCTTCCATCAACAAAAAAAAGGGGATTCCTGGAGCACCATTTCTACTCAAACCCCATCACAAAAGACAAGAACATGCCCATATCTTCTACACGGCCAAAAAAAAATATGCATTAGATGTGCAAGGACTCGTTTGGATGTGTGTGGAGGAGAAGAACAACTCAGACAATAAGCCAGACACATCAAAACAAACATAATAAAAACAATGGTTTGCTTTCGGAATCTTGGGCACAAAAAAAAAAAAAAGATGAATAGAATACAGTTTGGATATCTGTGGAGGAGAAGAAAAACTAAGACCACATTCCAGAGCAATCAAAACGAACACACTCAAATGCAAGGTTACCAGTCAAAATCTAGGTTACAAAATAGAAAAAAAAAGGAAGAAGAGAAAGTAATGAACGCACCTCCATTTCAGTTTTGAAAAATGGCGCCAAGCAATACCAGGGACCACTTGGAAGAGGGGCCTCGACAGCGTGGAGAAGAAAGGGAGAGGAGGGGACCACTGGGAGGGGGAGGAGAAACCGCGTGGAGGAGATGACGAAAGGGGAAAAAGGTGGGGGAGAAAAGTGGTCGATAGGAATGGGGAAAAAGAAGTGGTCGAAAGGGTTTTGAAAAGTGGTCGATATCGACCATACCTAAAAATGAAAAAAAAAAAAAACCAAAAGGCACCCGGAGAGCCTTACTCGTGTACACTTAAAATACGGTACTATCGAAGTGGTTTAGTGTACTATTGGGCTCTACTGGGTAAATTCCTCTATATTATATGTATATATACATGCAAACACATACACCTCACTGTATATATGTATGGATGCTTGTCTCATCTACTATATTATTGGGCTCGTCTCTCTCTATCCTTGTGAGCTATTTGCACTCATTTACATTGAGGTACATGCGTAACGGTCACTCTTGATTGGGTTTGTTTGTATTTATTTACAGATATGATATATAAATGAGATGTGAAAATAGTGTGTAAATGATGTCATTTTAAACCGTACATTTACTTTTCAAAGGAGGTAATAAACAGTTTCATTTAAAAATGTGCACAAGTGTTAGTACAATCTTCATTAGGGGAATACACCTAGACAATTTTCTATTTCAAACCGTTCAACACTTTTACGTGCCTTGAATTAATGATCTAAACCATTCAATATTCTCATATTAATAATAAGCATCAACATTGAAACTTTTTTAAGGAAATCTGTGAAAAATTATTTAAAAATTCGTACACATCAAAAGATGTGGAAGATGCTCATTTTACCCATATCAAAGTTGTTTTCCTATTTTACCAAAAAAAAAATGTTTTCCTATACTATACACAAAAGGCAAACAACCCCTTTACTTATTTCAAAAGGGATACCTTAATTGCTCTTCTATATTGGAAACTAACATGGACTTTTTTGGAATCCACACCTAATGAGAATTTAAAAACCCCAGCTAGACTCACCCTTTGAGGGGAGGTCGATCTTGCGTTCGAACCCTATCTCCTCGCTCTTTACATACGTGAGTTTTTCTTACCTCACATGTGTGAGTTGTGTTTATTCTCCTTGCATGTGCGACTGTCCATCACCTTACATATGTGAGTTATATTTATTCTTCGTGTGAGTTTCCATTACTTTTTTTTTTTTTTTTTGCTAATGGAAGGTTCTCAACCCTTTGGGCTGGACTGATCCCTATAGGCCCAGAGAGAAGCCGGGTAAAACCCCTGTGTCCCTCAGGTGTTAGCACAAGTGAACTCAATCTTCGGTTCTTGAAAGGGAGGGGGGGAATCGGGTCCTGACCAAGCCCCGGAAGAGGGAGGAATCGTGGTCGTGACCACTCAGCCAACCCCTTGTAAGGTGAGTTATGTCTACTCGCATGTATAAATTTCCATCACCTCACATGTGAGTTGTGTCTTTATATTCTTGCATGTGCGAGTTTCCATCACCTTACATGTGTGAGTTGTGTCTATCTCTCATCTCATGTGTGACTTCTCATTACCTCACATATGTGAGTTGTGTCATGAGTCTCAGAGTACGTCCCAGCCCCTTCGTTGGGTTTAAAAAAAAAAAAAAAGACCACCGGTTTGAACTATTGGCCAGTGCAGTACATCAGTATGATTAAGACAGGTGTTCAAACTTCAAACAAAGGGCATTCTTGTTCCCTTCAATAGATTTTGGAAATTATTTGAAAAAGTTATAAATTCTTCCAAAATTGCGTCTAGTAGAAATTCCTAAATCAGCAGAGGATTTGCAAATGCGAAAGATATTTGAACTTCGAGAATTTCAATGTTATTTCAGACTTTTCATGAATTTGAGATTCTAATGACAATACATGTCATTTTGGAATGTTGAGAGGACAAATCATCACATCATTCCTATTGTAAGTGCATAAAATGACTAACAAGGTGTAGGGAGTGGAGCTGAGAGCTCTCTGGTTGAACACCGCTGCCTGCCTGAAACCTGGAGAAGGGAGGAAGAAGAAAACAGTCAGAGAACCCTGGCTGTGGGCAGTGCAGGGCTCTCCGATGCCTAAGTCAGTATGAGAACTGGACTAAGGATAGAGATTTTGGGGAAGAAGATGATACCAGCGTGTCCTTCTCCCCAAGAAGAGAGTCCGCTTTACTGTTCTGGTTTAGGTCCTTTTACAGAGGAGGAGAGGAGACAAGGTGGAGATTCTGTCAGAGAGCTGTCCCATCGTAGCACATCATGTCGCATCGGGCCATACCCAGGCGTCTGCGGACGCCGTTCTGTCAGTGGACATGGGCGGCAGGGATGGCTCTGTCAGAGGATATGGGCGGTGCCTTTGTCCTGTCGCACGTGCTGTAGCGTGCTTAAGTGTCCATGGGAGGACAGCTGTCAGCCCCCGCCATGGGTAGCTTCCTGGTGCTATAGCCGAGGTGTGAACGATCTGGGGTGCTTGGTGCCGAGGTCGGGAGCGACCTTGACTTGGCTGGAGACCTCGCAGGGATGCCGAAGTGGAGGACCGAGCTGAAGTCCCTAGCCGGGCTGGGGATGCCCTGGCCAAGGTGGAGTTAATGAGCGTATGGCCGAAGAGGAATCACTTAGCCGAGCTGGAGGCTAGCACTATTGCCGAGACTGAGCTCTGCCGAGATGGATTAGCTGGTGCGGGAGTCCCGGATGCTGCATCTGACAGGGATCCCGGTGAGTTCGGGATTATCCCCACACACCTATGAATTCTTCGTCATCCCGAAATTCCCATAAAAAGCTCTATGAAAGAAATAGGCCTCAAAATCAAATGCAAAAAATTCAAGAAGAATTCACCTCAAATGTGTAGAAAAGTTGGAGAAAATGGAAGTACGGGAAATTGCATGGAACTCAAAATCACACCGTGAACAACTTTTTACCTGTTTTTTTCGATAGGGACCCTATACTTAAATCTTTATGTCACACACCAACACATTAGGCTGGGTTTGAGCTCGGCTTTTGGTCCATTTTCAATAATTTGAGCCTATTTTGCTGGCTAATAGTTGAACAGGCCTGACTTTGTTCTATGCATATATATTCAAAGACCCGAAAATAGGTTAGACCGGCTATGTACACGAAGGACAAGAAATTTTAGAAATCGGCTCAGTTGGGCTTGACTTTCAGGGCCATGGACTGGATTCCGACTTCAAATATTAGGCCTGATAATGAAAGGGCAAAGTTTGGATAAGCTCAAGGCAGGTCTGGACTGGGCCATTACCAGGTCGATCTTGTCTGAATCATTTATAAGTAATTGGTCACAATCCTTCCTAGGTCAGTCTAGATAAAATTAATTATCTTTTTTCTTGAAAGAATTTTATATGAATCCAATCAATCTTTTTGAAAGACAATCTAAGCATGCCCCACCATTTGATAAATAGTATCATACTGCCGACCCCTAATAGATGGTCTAGATCTGGTCTTTGATTTCACATAAATTATATGGGTGTAGTAAAAAAAAAAAGTGAAAGCTACTTAATTTGATTAGTAACTGTTACTTTCAGTGGTTTCTTGCATCACCTTCCTCCACTGGGAAAACATCCGGTTAAGAAGGGTTAAATAAATCATCAAGACAAAAAATAAATAAATATAAAAATCTTTTTTCTTAATCTTACCTTTTGTTTTTCTTTACATTACAAATAAATCTTAACAAACGACCCAGTCCAGCACTAGAATCCAAGGAGAACTGCGTAAGACTTTCCATTAAGTTATACAATTAAAAGCTTTTCATACATATTTAATTTCCATAGATTTGATCTAGTGAGTAATCAGCCGTAACAAACTTTAAAAATAAATTTTAGGAATGAGAGAGGAATGGTGACCAATGCTAGAGATATAAAGAATTGGTTAGAGAGTAAGTCATAGAGTCATAGAGAATAAGCTTTATGTTTTAAATTAAAATTTCAGATGAATCTTGTTTTTTTGTAAAAATTGAGATGAGTTTATTTGGATTAAATCATTTGTCACATAGGATGGATCCAAGCTTAATTATTAGCTCTAGAGCTTATTTACAACAAATCCATGTGTTTATTTAGCAGGGCTACAGTCTATCATTTAAAATTGTTACAGACACTTGAATTATTCTTGCGGTTAGGAAGTTCATGATCTGCGTTTTAGCAATGATCGAATGAGTGAGATTTTTTTGGATTAACTTGTAGTTTAGTACCCACAGGTTAGCCTCAGGAATCTATCGTGAGTGGAAGCATAAGAACTTCTTACACATGCTGAAAGTTACAATTAAAGTAGTTTTATCTTTTTTGACCCGTTCTTTTTTACTGACTGTAGGAAGCCTCGATTCTTGGGCATAAGTCTTTTCACCAGTGACTGGTCAGATTGAGATTCATCCTCGCCCTCCCCTTTCTTTTTGCTTATTGCGTACTTCTTCAAGTCTTAGAGAGAAAAAAGAGGGAAGACGAAGGAGAGAACATGGCGCTACAGGTGTTTAAAGATACAGCTATCTCATACACAGTTCAGGTAGCACTGGATGCGGTGAAGTCCTGCTTGCAAATTGGTGCTGTCGAACTCTTCCGCGGTGCTCAAAATCATCTGGTGAAGATTGAGGATTCCCTGGTGGACATCAATGATTTCATTGTAATAGCAGAGCGAAGCCCCAAGATGGATTACAAGTTGATGAAATTGCTGGAAAAGCTCAAAGATGCTGCTTATGATGCTCAGGACTTATTGGAAGAGTACGCGATCGAAGATCGAAGACGGAGTGAAGTGGCCGAAAACAGCATGCCGGTTCGAGATACCATGACGAACAAGGTACGCAAGGTCGTTACTTCACTTGTGTCCCCAGTTATAATGCGCAAGAAACTAAAAGAGATAAGCGAGAGACTAGAAGTTATTAAAGCAGAGGCTCATGCGTTTCAGCTGGAGGAGAAAGTGACCAACTTGCAAATTGAGTTTAATAAGCAGAGGGAGACCCACTCATTCGTACACAAATCTCTTGTATTTGAAAGAGACGAAGAAAAAGAGGAGATAGTGAATTGGTTGCTGTCAAATCAAGCCGGTGATCATGAGAATGTTTCGGTCATTTCCATCGTCGGCATCGGGGGCATTGGCAAAACTACGATTGCTAAGTTGGTCTTCAATCAAGAATCGGTGCAGGACCATTTCAAGCCGAAAATGTGGGTATGCGTGTCTGATAATTTTGATGTTACAGGGCTTTTAAAAGAAATCATTCAACGTGCTAAACAGGAAGAAAAAAACATTCATGATGATAATAAACCTCTCCCCTCGAGCGTGGAGGAATTGCAGTGCCTCCTACGAGAAAAACTGAGTGGGAAGAGGTTCTTGCTCGTACTGGACGATGTTTGGAATGAAAAACCTGAGAAGTGGCATAGCCTGAGAGGTCTGTTGTTATGTGGAGAAAGAGGAAGTAGAGTTGTCGTAACCACACGGAGTCGAAATGTTGCATCCATAATGAGCAAAATTCAGCCGCACTTTTTGAAGCCTTTGTCAGAAGATGGTTGCTGGTCTCTGTTCTGTCAAAGAGCATTTGGAAATCAAACAGAAGAAGCAGCGCATCCAAACTTGGCACCAATTGGAAGAGATATTGTGAAGAAATGCGGGGGGATTCCGCTTGCAGTGACAACACTAGGAGGCCTTTTGTGTTCCGAGAGAAGCCAACGCAACTGGGAGTTTGTCAGAGATAGTGAAATGTGGAACTTAGACGATGAAAATGAGAATGGAATATTACCTGCTTTGAGGTTGAGCTATAACCATTTAAAGCCCCATCTGAAGCAATGCTTTGCCTTTTGTGCAATCTTTCCTCAAGACTATGAAATTGAAAAGGAAGTAGTGATCAAGTTATGGATGGCTCAGGATTTTATTCCTACCAAAAGAGGAATGGAGTTGGAAGATAGCAGCAACGACATTTTCGATGAATTGGTAATGAGGTCTTTTTTCCAAGATGTCAAGGTAAATGTAAAAATAAATAAGCAAATAGAACCTGGCATATTTATGCACATATCTGATGGGACAACATTTCGGATGCACGACCTCATGCATGATCTAGCACATTCTGTAATGGAAAATGAATATTGTGTTGTACACAATGGCAAGTCAAAAGACATTTCTCCAAGGATTCGTCATGTCTCTTCTAATGGATTTGGAATTTTGGCTGCCTCCTTACCCAAAGCTCAAATGCTACGGACATATGTCATGTTAGAAGAAGTCTCTTTCCAATTTCCTTGTGATGTAGGGCTTTTTAAATGTTTGAGAGCATTGGATTTAATGAGGCAAGATAAACAGGAAGTTGAGAAGCAGTTGCTGACTTCCCTGGGCAATCTCCAACATCTAAGGTACCTCAATCTCTCCTTCACTTTGATTGAAATGTTACCTGAATCGTTGACTAGCCTCCGCTGTTTACAAACTTTGATACTAATACAGTGTATAGAACTTTGTGAGTTACCCAAAGAGATGTGCAAATTGACCAACCTCAGATGTTTGGATATAACTAATTGTTATAAATTAACTCACATGCCCCCAAAGATGGGGCAATTGAACTGCCTCCAAGAATTAAGTGATTTCATTGTGGGTAGGACCAATGAGATTGCATGCAGTGGCATAGGAGAGTTGCAAGGTTTGATCCTTAGAGGACGTCTAAAAATCCAACTCCTTAAGAATATAACAGATGCTATTGATGTTCCAAGAGATACTCTCATAAAGAAACCGAATCTTACTTCTCTTGATCTAAGGTGGGATATGGAAATTGGTGATTTGGAAGAAGATAGAGAAAGAGAGGTTCTTGAAAAGCAGATACTTCAGGGCCTCCAACCACATCGAAGTTTGAAGAAGTTGGGAATATTTGGCCTCAACTTTCCGAGTTGGATGATGGACACTCTCACTGAATTAGTTGACATCACATTATTAGGGTGTTGGAGATGTAACCACTTGCCACCACTTGGCGAATTGCCCTTTCTCAAAATCCTTAGAATTTATGGATTGAAGAATGTGGAGTGCATTGGTAACGAGTTCTACGGCAATGAAGTATCGGGAGGATTTCCTTCATTAGAAGAACTTTATATTCGTAATATGCAAAAATTGAAGACATGGTCAGGGTTAGAATGGAAGGGCGAGAGGGCATTCCCTAGCCTTTTTCAATTGGAAATTCAGGGTTGTCCCATGCTAACTACAATGGAATCTTTTTCATGTATCAAAGATTTGAATGTTGACCAAGGGATGATGCAAAGCCTCAAAAATCTGAAATCGTTTGAGTCGTCTATGCACCAACAAAATTGTAACCAATCGTCTTTTGCCGATGAAGATCAGATCAGAAGCCAGAGCTCTCTTCAATACTTGTCTATTACGTCTTGCGACAAACTCATCTTTTCAGGCCTAGGGCTTCGTTACCTCAGTTCCCTTGAGAGGCTGATTGTAGCGGAAAGCAATGAGTTTGCACACGTGGCACATGAATTATCTTTCCTTACCAGCCTCCAATTTCTCAGGTTAAATGGGTGTCATGGTTTGAAGAGTTTAGAGGGGATCGGGAATCTCACATCTCTTCGAGAACTACATATTCGTAATTGCCCTGAGATGACGTCCTTGCCAAGAGAGCTACAAGGCCTCTCTGCACTCATAGATCTGTCTATTTATAGATGTCCTGCATTACAGATTCGATGTACGAAAGACACAGGTGAAGACTGGGACAAGATCCAACACATCCCTCGTATCAAGATTAATGGTCATCTTATCGCAAGAGATTAATAATGGTTAGCCCTCCTACTTGTTGTCTTTTTTCTAAAATAAGATCTATTATTTATTTCTAATGTAACTCTTGTTTGTAATTGTAATTGTAATTGTAGGTAGGAAGAAAAGAGGGGACAAAGGTAGTTGCGATAAAAAGGAAAGCTGATTGCACATGAGTCGAAAGACTTAATTAGGTATGATTATAATTTTCAATACTGCCCGTGTAAAAAAATTATAATGCATGAAGAAATATGGAGGTAAAAAGGTTAGGAGATTCAATCTCTTTAGTTTGGTATTTTATTAGGATTAGGAAGAGGAAAATCATTTCATGGTATTACTCGTATTATATAATATTATATAATAACATATAATATATATTGTTAAACATCATATATCATGTACTTAGGCAAGTATATTCAGGTCTAACAATAGTGTCCGGGCCTGGATATATAAATCGGATATATATATATATGGATCTGGGCTTGCTTTTAATGGTGCGACATCTCACTTGGGGATACAAATTTATTTAAAGTAAACGGTGTGGATTTCTCATTTGTCTTTTTCACGTCTTAAGAAATTATGCCGCGTGAAGCAAGAATTTTCAGTTGATCAGTTCTTTAAAAATATTGGATGGTATAAAATCTATCTTATTAAGTGGATGTGAACTTGCAAGGTTTTACTTATATAATAACCCTAAATTGCTATATTTAATTTGAATATTTTTATAAATTGGATGGTTATACATACTAAGATCGATGAGTTAAAGCTATGATAATGATGTACAAAAATGGCGGGTTGTCTTAATGTGCTTTTGGAGGAATGTGAACTATTTGGAGTAAAAAAAAAAGAGGCATTTAAAAAAATTATCCTGCCTAATTTTGTCCTTTGAATCTTGCATTGTTCAGCTAAAAATTCTTATTGTTTAGGGAACATCCAAATAAATTACAAGATTATAGTTTTTTAAGTATTTCTATGATACTGCTAACTGACCATGATTTATTTCCTTCTCCAACGATAGGTTGGAAAGAAAACCATGTGAAGTAGCATACATGATTCAACATTCATGATCCAATGGCATTTTATGATAGAGGTATTGTAATACAAGGACTGTTAACTTAATGCCACCTAAATTTGAAACGCATCTGCTAACAATTCCATTCTATGTTCTCTGTGTTCAGACTCTACTTGCCCCCACATACATTGTAATGACCCTGACCCGGATTCACCTTTGGGCCCAACCCCAGACCCACTAGAGACCTATGACTAGGGTGCTTTTTCTCATTTTATTTCATGGTAATTATTTTCTTAGAAATCTAATTATTATTACGTGTATTTAATTTATTGTTTGCATTCATTGAATTATTCTTTGATGCATTTTATTTAATTGTCAGCGCATTTCATTTTTTTTCTCCTTTTCATGAATTATTATCCATTCACATGTTGCTAAGTAAAAGTGCTATTTTAATTGGTTGCTAAGTAAAGTGCTATTTTAATTGGATTGGAGAATTCTCTAATTAATCCTTTAATTTACTTTAGTGGACCCTCACACATTATTTTAAAAATTAATAAATGCTAACGACGAAAAGTCCATGTGGAGGGGTGTGTGTTCAGGGGCCCCACTTGGACTTGTGCCAAGTGGAGGGTGATGTGGCATCTTCTTTCCCTCCTCTTTAGTTTTCATTTTATTTCGAATTTTAAAACTTAATTAGTAACCTTACTAATCATTAATCTAATTAGAAATTTTGGACATTAATTTATCTCTAATTGGTTTGACCTAGTTGTGATCAAGAGATTGAGATTTTCTCTCCAAGTGGGCACCCCTTGATTGGTTATAGATGGTGATAGTGTGGAATCTAGGGAGACTAATCTAAGGCTAAGATTTTTGTAGAATTTAAATGAAGCGATGTGATAGGTTTCATATCCAATCAAAGGCTTAATTTTAAACTAGTTTTCATAGTTAAGGGAGAGATGAGTTGGACTTTTTATTTAGTTAGAAACCTTTCCTCTCCACCATGTGTGTGTGCACGCGCTTAAGAATTCAAGAGAAAGAGAGGAAGTTGGATGTGAGGCTAGAGGAAGGAAAAAAAAAATAAGAAGAAGAAAGGAAAATAGAAGAGAAGAGATGAGGCTTAGGCTAGCTTGGAGGTGGACTTCTTGAGGTATGATCTTTCCATTTTTCTTATTTTATTGTCTTCTTTGGTTCTTCACCATCTTTTTCTCTAATATCTTCCATCTTCCATAACCATTCATGGCCATTAATGGTGTTATTTTGGCTCGTAATGAAGAAATGAAGTTCGATAATAAAAATACCCATATTATTTTCTTTTAATTAATGGCATTGGCCAAAGGAAAAGGGAATCCAAATTTATGTCTTAGTTATTTATTATGCTTGGATCACCATGTTTGGATAGGAGAAATCGTGAGATCATAATATGGATTAGGTATTTTTGGGGATTAGGTTATGGATAATGTATTTCTTTTGTTCCTTTTTTTTTTAATAGACCATTAGAGTTAGATTTATTGGTTTTAATTATCATAGGTTGTAATAATTATTTTATTTCTTCTTTGTTTTTAAATTCTATTTTTATTGTAAAATGCTGATATGTTTATAACCATTCTACATTAATCTAATTTATTTTAAAGATCCATATCATGGGATTAAAGAGGAGAAAAGAAAAAGGATTATTTGATATCTCTAAACATCCATGATTAAGGAAAAATATTTTTGAACTCTTGGATTTGGCAAACCAACGGTCGGATCGCACCCAAAAGTTTTATAGATTTTCCGTTGATATGTGCGGAGTTTTTAATTGCTCGGATCCTTGAAATAATTAGAAAATAAGGTTTTTAATTAAGGTTTAATTACTGTTTTGATCATAGTTTGTGGTGTTGGGTGATCTATAAGACCCATTGGTGCACCGATTGTTGATCTCGGGTTAACTAATAATTTTGATATAAAAGTAATTAAATCCTAGCAACCTTCTGCTTGAATGGTGTTAAGGTGCTGGAGTGGTGAATTTAAATCGAAATGAGTCATGGTTTAATGGACTAAGCCCAAAACCTAACCCTAGTGCACCAATAGATCACATATAGCCAAATTGTGATATTTTTACTTTCTGATATTTATAACTAAATTTAATTAGAGGACTAAACTAAAGTATTAATAGTTGTTTAAATGTCTTAGGAAGTGTGGCCAAACCCTTGGCTAAGTTAGAAGCCATTTTGACTAAACTAGTTGACTAGTTTAGTTGGTTATGGTAGGCCTATGTGTTGTGGTGGCTAAAATGGATTTTATGAATTAAATATGACCGTAACCATTAACTATTTGATTTACTTAAGCGGCTGGTCAGTTAAACTCCTTTATTAGTGGAGATTAAGAGACCCAATTAAATATTTAAAATGGCCATAGCCATCAAACCTTGACTATGTGTAATTGGCTAGTTGGTTGATGAGTCTAGGTCATGTGATTTAATGGCTGATGTGTTATACTTAATTCCACATTATGGTACTATTAGGTGTTGTTATGGACCTTAGAACACTTTAGAAATCATGTGAACCCCACCTTAGATCATAAGATTTAATAATTAACAACTTTAGAATATTAGATGAGTAGACTAGTTTTCCTAGTCGACCTAGTCTTCACTTACATGATTAATTGGTTAAGAGATTGAGTTTAATTGACTCTAAAATCATGATTAAGAATTAAGATTTTAAAATTAGTTGTGTTTAATAATTATAATTTATTTCTGCAGCATAATTCGCATTTTAACACCCTTTTTCTCAAGCGGTCAGTAAAGTTCCATAAAAGGCAAGTCTTAATTACTTTCTAAAAATATTTATACATATTGGGTGCATTGGTAATAGTATTATGGACATTATTGTATGTTATATAGCAATCTAACTATAGTTTGCATAGCATTCTATTTGTGGCAAGTTTTATATAGCATGTTATTTATGGTAAGTTTTGCATGATTGATTTGGAAAATTGATAATGATACCCTCATGTATTGATGATAAATGATTGTAACACGCACTCCATAATATACTAACCAACAAGATTGATCAAAAGGAATGAATCACATGAGTGCATATGGAAGTCATGTGGTATGGGACGATTGGGGATAAGTAAATATATAACATGCTTTGTTCCAATTTAGTCTAAACTAATTAAAATAAAATGAAATGTTAGAAACTTAACGAAAGTAGGGACCCTAGTTCCTTAGCCCCACTGTGATGTCTTACCGTGTGGTGGTGTAGTGCAATGTAGTGATCAGTGACCGGTTACCAGTGGTGGGCATTCCGAAAATGACCCTTGTCTTGGAGGGGTTAAATTCCGTGACATCCTTCCTGGCCTGAAGTACTTTTCAAGCTTTACAGATGGGTACACTGTTGGATTGGTCAGTGACACAAAGATCCAACTTAGTGTTGGGATGGATGTTTTTGTAATAACATTTTAGTGAGTGGTTGACCAATATAAAAGGGAGGGTCCCAAAGTGTTCAAATGGCTAACTGGCAAGTGAATAATGCTAAGTGTAGTGTTTTGGCTCATTATTTTTAATGAGTGGTTCAAGTGTAGTGTTGGGACCCTAAATCCCTTATTGGGAAGTGACTTATGTTATATGGCATCACAAGAAATGTTAGTGCCCAAAATGATAATTCTATGCAAAGTTTTCATTGTAATAGTGTCATGTCATTTATTACATATCATATGTGCATTATCATTATTATTTTATTCCTTTTTTATGATATGTATTATTGTTAGTAATTGGTATCTTGCGGAAGTACCATCGTGCTCATTATATTTCACTACCAGGTGGCTGGAGATTTGCAGGAGCTTGGGATTGAGGGTGATGAAGACTATGAACTTGTGCCATAGTATGACTATAATGATGCCATTCTAGATGGTCAAAATGAAGATGTTTAATCTATGAGGATTTAAGACATTAAATTAATTATGTTTAAGACTTTATTAGTTTATATTGGGATTGATGTAATTAATTAATCTCGTACTTGGTTCACTTGGAATGCTTTTTGGGTGATGTAATAACTGATGGATTGTTATTTATAGTTACGAGCTTGGCTTACTTGATATATGAATGGGCAATGTTTTTTATACATGATTGTTGTTTAAAAAAAAATAGCCTGCTATTTGAACAATTGAGTGGCCTTAGATGATTGGGTCATCTGACATCACATCGGATCAACTGCTCTCTATCTCCAAAGTGTACTTACATGGTCTTGGCTTCAGTAAGTGGAAACAAATATTTAGGATGAATAAACTTTTATAAATAAAAATATAATTAATGAAGTATTGATTTGGTTGTAGAGATTCAGATGCATTACATAGGCCATCTCACATGATGGAGTTTTCAGCCAAAATATCTTTTGTTGTCCTTGTGAACACCAATACCATAATTTAATATGTTTCTTGCATCCCATGATATGGACAGATTATAGGCAAGATGACCCTAGCTTCTTTAAATACTTTGGAATTTCAAGGATTAGTTAAGTGCTGTTATGAAAGACTCATTCTCTATCACAGAACTATCCGTGTCTTCAGCAATATACTGGGACTCTGTTCCTTTGTTAAGCTTGGCTGCCTGTGAATGAACAGAAATTTGATATTTATATGAACAACATTGTTCCTTCATCTATTTTTGTTGGATGTTATGTTTTGATTTCATTGAGCAAATGAGTTTCTTTGTTTATTTGTCTATTACTCTTACATAAATGTCGGACTTGGCTCCACAATAATCCCTTTGGGGAAGTTGTAGCGTTTCATTCATACATGTAGTAGTTCCTCATGGCCATTACCATTTTGTGCTTCAATGAAACATAAACAATCATTTTAAAGAATTATGATAGAGGTATTGAAAAATTCCACTCGGATTTTTCCGAAGGGGAGAGGCAGAGTAAGATTGAGCTAAAACTCTTAAACTCCGAGAGAATTTGTAATCCTTGTAATGGTCGATCATGCGTGTTTGCCCCAAATTATCCCCAATAGTTATGGTCTTGTCTTTCAAGCTTGGATAGGAGGATACAATGCCTAAATGTAATAGGTAGACAACAGTTCTGTTTTAAAAGAGGTATTCAATAGAATGCTTTTGGCCAAATTGAAACAGTGTGCCGAGTTCATTTGATGTAAGACCACATGTGCATCAGATGGGCAATGAACTGAAGCCCAATCTTGAATAGATAGACCGGATTTGTCTCCTGGCCAAAAGGAATCTTACTCAGTCATGGATCTGGTCCTATGGTTGAAGGACAGTGGGTATGGAGACCATGAAAATGTATGGGCCAGCATCATCATCATATCTTTGTCCCACCTATATTGGGGCACAAACGTCACTAATTCGCATGTGTTATAAATTATAATATCTTACTCTTGCGCAGATCAAGAGAGGCTCAGACTCCCGGATCCTCTGAGCAATTCTACTATTGGGTCATGTCCCACCCAGGACCCGGGTGACCCAATCCAAAAGAAGAATAAAAACACAACCAGGTCTTGGTCCAGGTAAAGACCTGACAGGAAAGGTCCAGATTAAGGCCCAAGCCCCTATGAACACCCCTATAAGTCCAGGTAATGAACCTCAATCAGTCTGAGTTGACACGACCTTACCAGACTCTTGAATTGGATTTAAGCCCGGACTGGAAACCAAATCAGGAAAAAATTTTGAGTTGGAAGGTAGCCAGGCTGGGTAAGTTGGTGAGTCTGGCTGAGAATACTCAGTCACAAAAGGCCAGACTCGTTCAACTCGCTAGACTGGTTTGATAGCAAGCTCAGTATCTTGGCCCAGTTTGGGCATCCGGAAGGACTGACCGAGTTTTTAAACTGCATGTCCAGCTTGAATCTGTGTGGCTGAAATATTCTGTAATGTAGCTTGTAGATGATTACCTCCAATTGGACCTAATCACATAAAAGATTTAATCAGTCTCTTACTGTTTGTGATTATTATTGATCCAAGTGGGCTCAGTAGAGATGTGAATGGGCCGTGTTCTATCCAGATCTAATGTAGACCAAATCTGGGCCAGATAATGATTGTCAGGTCCAACAAGGACCCATAGAGCCCAGGTCCAACCGGCCCAGTAAAACATATAGTAGTTGCAGGCCCACCCAGTGAAGGCCCAAGCTCAACTAAGGCGAAGAAAATTAAAGGTGCTTTCCCATGAAGAGGGAATAACTAGTTAAATAGGCATATGATGTATACCTTTTGCAAATACAAAGGTAAACTTGTGTGTATAATATAGATCTAGATCTATAGGAAACTCCTTGTCATGTCCTCTTTGTAGCAATACCTATGGGTGGCCCCCTTTTGATCATCCCTCTCAGATGAAAGACCTCCCCCGCCCACCTTACGGCCTAGGGACCCATTTTTTGGATCTAAGATAAAGGGGTTTCTGGTGTATATCTCTATCATGATAGAGCCTTTGGTGGGCCTCAGAGGCACTCCTTCATGATCTCAATGGGCGGCGTTGCCCATGAGATCAGAGCCTTTACAACTTTACATGTTAAAATTTATGGATAACTAGAGTCCAGGGGCCAAGAGCCATGCCCGAGTCTGGCCTTGGAAGAGATCCAAGCCCTAAATTCGAGTCGAATCCCAGGACATTTGGCCCATTGCAGACTCCAAATTCTAAATTATCACGTAAGGGTGTTGTGTCAAGCTGGATTTGCATTGTCAATGCATAGGCTCAACTTCTCTCTTATTTTTGAAAAATGCATATTTTCAAAAAAGGCCCACCCGGGTGTTGGCTCGGGTGCATCCCTACTCCCTAGGTCTTGGCATTGAATCCCCTGGTGCGTTACTTGGTGCACTTGGAGTTGGGATATTACATGTACCACTAGAGACTAGACCTTGCCCTCCAGAATCGGTAGGGTGTAATCCTGGGCATAGGGCCAAAGGCTCCTAGACTGGTCTCTTTAGTAGGAAGCCATTGCCAAGGAATTCTTGAAATTGAATTCATAATTAGTATGCTGTTGTTGGTGTGGTTTTCAAAGTGCTAGCTGGCCCCATTGAGATGACTTTAATCTCCTCTCTCATCTGTATACCTCAGCAAAGGTACTAAATCTTAGGGGTGCTCTTGGATCGGGCTGGCCCTGGGCCTGGACTAGGTTTAGAGAGCCCAAAGTCTGGCCTGACTCGATTGAAAAAACAGAAATAGGAAAATGTAGAGGGGGAATCAAACTGTGGCACTTTGACATACTAATAAGAGGTACGTGCGTTACACATAGTCGTTAGTGATAGGCTCACTCTCAAAGTGACGTGTTTATTGTCATAAAAATTCTTAACCATGCAGATGTCTAGTTCTTATTATGTTTGTTTGAGTTCATTGATGAATAAAACAAAACTTTCATTCTACCTAATAACACATGATAAGATGCTAACATATGCTTGTATTCTGCAAAGACCAGTCAGTGAAATTGAAGATGCTAATCTTAAGACGACTAAATCATGTTAAACTCAAATAAAAAGAAGAGTTGCTTGACCACACAATCAATAGCAGAAGGTAGAGGAACCAATAAAATAAGGAACACAAGTAACTGAAGTCATTGATAAATTCAGCTAATATTGTGAAAACTCAAATAGTCTGTTCTCTTCCTATCACCCATTTATTCTTGAAGGAATAGGATAAAAAAAACACAAATAAATTAAGTGAATAACATGTTCTTCTAATATCGTTAAAAAATTATAGTTTTCTGCTGTTCTCGCATCATTGATTCATAGCAAATAAAAAAGAAGCCCACTTTTCGAAAAGGAGAGAAGGCACTGGGTCATATGACTACTCATCAACAGCAGAAATAATAAGAAGGAAGAGGTTGGAATATTTCCATTTTGACTGGCTTACAGCTGCCATGGAACCTACCTATAAATTATCAGTAATGATTTTTGGCAAAATCCCAAAGACATGGGAAGCTTCAATCTCCAAAAAGAAAATAAATTATGTTCATCTCCATTCAAATCAGTAAAATATACTTTATCATCAGTGACCATTGATCAAACAAAAGATAATACAATTATCAACACTTGGAATTTTGCTTTTAATGTCCATTTTCGTTGCTCAGGTCAAAATGGTGTTGATATAGATGGTCATCCAATCCAGTCCATTTCAGCACGTCATATATTTATTTGGAGTTCCACCTGAATCAATTCCACACTAACACAAGTACACAACTCATACAAACACCATCTCAATCACCACCTCTAACTACCCATATAAAACAAATAAGAGCCAAAGCCAAAGTCAGAAAGGCAAGAGAAAGAAAAGGGCAATGTCATCACCTCACATTCAAACACACACAAAGTCATCCACTCTTTCCTTTGGGCCATGTTCTGAAAAGTAAGATTATAAAACATATTATTTTCTTTAGACACGATTTATTTTATGTTGCATTTGGCTCCAATGAATAATTGAAAATGAAAATAGCTATTGATTGGAGATGTGGGGGATTGGTAAATTTATTCCATTCACTTTATGAAATCTATGGAAAGATTTTTGAAATTAAAGAGCAAAGAAAACTCCATAAAAAATGAACCATACCTATGTTTGTTATTGTATTGCAAAGAGTCAAACTGTGTTCCCCAACCATGATAATTGTGTGCCTTTGATGAGCAAGACATAAATCATTACCCCAGGTTTTGTCCCCCTTTGTATGCTAAGGACACCATTTGGAAGGGTACACTCGTAATAATCCACATACGTTATTTCTTTGGTCCATCTAAATAAGTTGCATGAAACCTACATAAAAGTAGTATAAGTCCCTGCAAACTGCAAAGAAAGAAAATTAAGCGGAAAAAATAGAGCATATGTTTTATTGAATAGCTCAATGCTCTTACACGAAAAAATAGAGAGATAATGTCTCACACATTATATAATTTAAAATCAATAAACATTCAGTATGGAAAAATATAAGAACATATAATTCTATTTCACAAGATCAATCCTTATGCATACAAAAGACAGAAAAATATCTTACAATATACAATTGGAGCGAATAGGATAAAATATAATGAATGCAACTTGAAATAGAAATCAATATCTACTTCTCAATTGGAATTATGTTCACTTGATCCAGGCAAAAAAGGTAATTATATCATGATTAAAAGCAAGCAGACAAACCTTGAGCATATTGTAAGTAGTGCCGGTTCTTCATCCTCTGTTTCTTCAGCAGTAGCTAAATATTTTAGGTCAAAACTAAATATAGACAACAATAATAATGTTTGTAAACAATCGCATTTATAGGTACCTGAATGAAAATCGCCCACAAAATGAAATGGTAGGAAGGGAAAAAACTGAATGTACATGTACACATTTAGGAGAAAATATTTTTATCTACAAAAGTATTTCTATAGTGTTATTAGTAGAATTCTCCAACAGATATTCCAACTGTTGTATAGCAATGAGAAGAATTGACAATATCCATAAAATATGTTCTTATAGTCTGCTGATAAGTGATTAATTGTTTGCAATCTAAGCCCTAATATTTTGTTTATCCTATGCTAGTTCATGTTTATTTTATTTGTTTTTACATAGTCTTGTTAATTTTATGCAAAGGTAAAAAAGGAGCAAAAAGAAAGGAATTAATGAAGAAACATGATGGGCATGAATCCCGAAGGACCAAGGTGGGTCCCTCTCCCATTCAAGATGTTTCAGATTTAAAGAATACTTTCTAATTATTTGGACAACTTACAATTCAAATCAAAGAAGGAAAGAATTAGAGAAATAAATTCTAACCAAAGAAGAAAAGCAAAAGAAAGAAAGAAGAAAAAAGAAGAAACCCAATCTAGGGTTACACGCCCAAGTGGGGTCCACATCTATTGAAAATAGAAGAATTTCAGAAATTAGAAGTCTTATTCAAGTTAAAAGTGGAGTTCAAGAATGGAGAAAAACAAGGAGAAAAAGAAGGAAAGTTTGGAGCAAGAGTTCAAGTCAAGTTAAAAGTCCAAGAAGCAGGGCCCACTTTTATGTCAAAAAATCTGAGATTTAATTCCTTGCAATTAATCTCAGATTTGTGGGTCCATGTGAATAAGTTTCTAGAAGATACAAGTAGGACCAGATTTAGAAAGCTTGCTAAAACAAGAAAGAAGACTCCTTATTCAATCTAATTAGATTTCCTAATTATAAGGAAATTTCCTAATTATAAGGAAGGTTGAAGATCTAATTCTACAAGGGAACTACTTCCTAAAAGGGGCTGTAGCAATAATTATAAAAGGCAAGAAGGGAGTGGACGTCCATCACTATTCATTCCATATACCCAGCCATAATTCAAACCCCATCAATCCATCATTCCACCATCAACCAGCCACGTCCAGCCACCATATCATCTCATATATTCCAGCCATATAACCAGTCATCATCCAGCCATAATACAGCAACCATATAGCACCTTTAGAGTCACCTTTGAAGCCATCTTGAAGAGCTTTTGGAGGAGGAAAAAGGGGAATAAACTGTTGGCCAATCACTTCATCTTCATCCTCTTTTAGAGGTTTTATCATGAACCTCTTTTCTATTTTATTTTTCATTTCAAACATGAGTAGCTAATTTTTTTAGGGCTAGGGTGTAATTGAAACCCTAGCCTAGTTTTATGCAGTCTCTTTTGGCATCTTTTAATTCAGATTTCAGTTTATTAGATGAGATTCTAAACCATGTTTTTACTTGATGAGTTGTGTATATGCCATGCCAACCATGTGATATTCAATTAATATTAAGAGTAGCTAACTTAATTTTAATTGATTTTGATGTTAAGCATATAGGGTTTAGAACCATGAATAATCTAAGCATATGCCATGCTTAGACTCATGCATTTATCTTTCCCATTGTTTTATGCATTATGCTTGTTTTGATTAGGACATATGTCATGCTTAGTTTTTGCATCATATGAGCAATTCATGTAGTATGCCACTCATGAATTAGGTTTAGGAGAATAATAATCTAGACGCATATGTCATGGTCTAGGTTGATAGATGTCACTAATAAAATCTGATTTTTTATTAAAAGATAATAAGGGACATGCATAAGATTTATTATGAGAGTAGATGAAACCCTAGTTCATTCATTCATTATTACTGTTTTTCAATTCTCATACTAGTTGTGTTTCAGGTTATTTTCCAATTAGCTTTTGATAATTTAATTTAATATTTTTAATAGTTTAATTCAACTTTTCATCATCCAATTGTTTCTTTTAATATTCTGATTTTTATTTACTTTTGACATTGTTTTATCACAAGTCTTCGTGGGATCGACCTCGTACTTACAATTCACTACACTACATAGTGATCTTGTGCGCTTGCGAGTTTTTAATTGTGTGCATACTAGTAACTTATTTCTAGGTTGTTTGGTGCATAACATCTGCCACACATAATATACACAGAAGAACAAATGGTCTAAAAGAGGCAATGTTACCTTAGTACACTATATATTGAATATTCTTGAAGAGATTTTAAACTAATGTCACTTAAATTCCAGAAAAACTATGTATACAAGACTTGTAGCATGATTTTTCATTCGCAATTCTTTAATCATAAGTCAATTGAAAACGTAAGGTATTTATTGTATACGGTTTTTTCTTTTCACGGGAAATAAAAAGAATAGCGGAAAAGATAATGCAAGAAAGACATTATTTTCTATGGCCGAACATCTCAGGCATCCAATAAAATAATTAAATTTAGCCAATATGACCCACACAATGATAATATCAAATTCAAGCCACATGACCTTCGAAGGTCCTCCAATACATAGCCGCCACAGCCTCATGTACTTAGAGACTCAATTAGAAAAGGTAGGGAAGGAAAAAAAAAAACGGCCTCTGCAACAAGGGAACGCTTGAAAGTTTATATATTTTAAACACCAGCATTAAAAGAACAAAAATATGTTCTTGAACTCGTGAAGAAAATATATGATGAGCAAAAAAGATGATACAAGCAAGACATTTTTGTTTATTGCCAAACCAACCATGGAACCAGTTCTCATGTAGTCCAAACACGGGTTTCTTACAGAATATGAATCAAGGGTACCAAAAATGAATAAAAGGCACAGGGGCGGAATTCAATAAGTGGGGGCTGCACTACGTATATTAAAAAAAATTGTTTTTCACGATTTTTAAATTTTGAGATGCATAACCCAGTGTCACCGGCAATTCATACGACAATGTCACATTACATTAGGATTTGTAGGAAAATATTCAAGTGCATCCATCCCTCACCATTTTTTGTAAGGGACAGACACCTCCCTTTGGAAAGTGTCAAGTACAAAAAGGGAGTGTCAAGTACATAGGACTCCCCTTTTTCTACTTGACACTTTCCAAAAGGGGGTGTCCCTCACAAAAAATGGTGAGGGATGGATGCACTTGAATACTTCCCTTGTATACCAACATGTTACGTACATGTCGTTATATTATAGCTTTAAAATTTCAACTTAGTCGTGTTTTTCGTAATTCGGTAAGCTTTGAATACATTCTTTTGTCAGTAGTGCTACATGGACAAACTTTTTAGCTAGAATTTTAGACAAACCCTATGATATCCCTTGAATATCATTGAGATATTCAAGGGATATCATAAGGTTTGTCCAAGATTCTAGTCAAAAAGTTTGTCCAAATAGACTTTTTGTTATTTTGTAAACTACGATATAGAATCCATTTACGATATGTAAGCATTTTCTGATATGACTCGTTGAACACTAACTAGATTTATACTGAATGTGACTTAGTTAGAGGGTGAAATCTATCAAAGGCTGTAGGTTAGGTTGTGATTTAGCAACTATGAGTACATGATCGATTACTTTACTATTCATCAAACAGACAAAGTACCACTTGGTAAGTTGTAACACTATATATATTTTTATTTTTTTATTTTTGGCTAAAAGCTCAGCCCACCCCCGCACCCCCCTATATCCACCCCTGAAAAGGCATATCATGACATGGTTGTCTACATTGATAGATATATGCAACAGAATAACCCATCCATCCTAACCAATTTCAGGTCATTTAAAAACCATTTGATACATAAAATCAGGTCCTTAATTTTAGTGCAGGAACATGGATTCTCTCGATTGTTCTTCTCCTTGTTTCCTCTACTTTCCTCTAATCGGTAACAAAAAAAAAAGAGAAGATCTCCGCCGCCATCTCAATCACTCTCTCTTATCCCCAACTCTCAGGCGACCAAATCCAATGCCAATCAAAACCCTAGATTCCGACTTCCTACACCACCACACCTTAGGGAGGGGGGATCCATGTGAGGTTCATGAGTTTTTTTTTTTTTCTTATTAGACATTATGGCTGATGTACTTCATCTTACTGTTCCTGTCACAGTTTTAGATAGAATCTCTTTATAGCATATGGTTTTAAAATAACTATTCTGTCAATCTTGTAGCACTTAAATTAACTTGGCAGTGTGACTCGATAAATTTGTGTTCTGACATAAATGAACAAGTACATAGCTCTGCTCTCTGTGTTTCAAATTGTTCAGATTTAGCTTAGAAATGATTCTTTACAGTGAAGCTTTGAATGGTTTTCTTTTTCAAATATTCAATTTTTATCTTAATCTACTTCATTTCAGCATAGGTAAGGTCCATGCTTGACTATGCTAGTTTCCTCTGATAGGCTGAGATTTAACTTCAGTAGATAAAATTTCACATCTTATCATCTAATTTTCCCAACTACAGAATCAAGGATTGAAGGAGCAAGGCAGGAAAAAGGAATCAGATCATTTTTGCTTCTAAAGAATGAAGAGGGGATCGAACCCCTTCACCATTGCTGGGAAGCATGATTCGGGCTTTCTTTCATGAGGCAGAAGGTCCCTTGAACAAAACATGAGGGCAATTTTTTTGAGATATCTAGTCAAAGCAAAAGACAGCAACCATAATCAATGATCGAAATGATATAAGACAGGATGTTGCATCATAGACTAAGAGCTAAGAAGCCATTTTACTGAATACATGCTTAAAAAGCAAAGTATAGAAGGTACATTATCAGAATCAGTTTTGATATACAACTCTAACCTACCTTGAACTTGGCAGAATTTATTATAGTGAAGGGATGCTATTTTAGTGTAACGCAGCAATAAACTCATCCAATATCAAGTTTCTAGGTCAGTCTTGCATTAATCACAGGAAAAAAAAACCATGATATAAAAAATGTGCACATCTGACGCAATAAATCCCCCCATATAATAAAACCCCAAACGACACTTCTCCACTCAATCCCCCCTTCTCTTTTCCCAAATGAGATTAATATAACTAAAATGGTTCTAAGAAAAAAACAAACAGCATCTTCAGTCATCCCTATCTCCAATAATAAAACCCCAACAAATCCCAATATAAAAAATCCAAACAATACTTCTCCACTCAATTCCCCTTCTCCATTTCCATGCCTATATTGAAAAAAAAAAAAACAAACTTCATTATCATAATTCATGAGGCCAAAAAAAAAGGCTTCATACCCGGAAAAGAAAGTTCTGGGTATGGGGCACCAATAGTGAGCTGCCAACCAATATCCTTTTAACATGTGCATGATGCAAGGAGTTATATAATACACATTTTTTGGACGATCAAGTTCAACCACAGGTAAGCGATCACCATTATTTTAGAATGCTTATTATCAAAACAAGAGAGTCTTCTATATTATATTATTAAAGAATTCACTGTCTGGGGGAAAAACTCTGCAAACTTTCTAGAGTGAAACATTCTTAAAAACAAATTAACTGAAGCCAGAAAGTTCTATACTTGTTTTTCTTGTATGCTTTAGTCGTTGCATATAATAAAACATATTAGGAGAAGAAAAAATGGTCATACATGAAAGTTAGGGACGTAATTTATGACTTTTGCAAGAATAATCACTAAAAGTAACAATGGCTAATGTCATTTTCATCATCATTGTCACTAATAACAGCAAAGCCTCGTCATCCAAAACATCAAAGCCTCATTGCATCAATTATTAACAATTTTTTATTGAGATGAATTGGTATTTGGTAAGGCTACGAAACCCACACCAGGGTTAATTCCATGGGCCTCACAGACTAGGCTTGTCCTGGCCAATGAGCACTCATACCGGGTATTGGCCATTAATCCGAAAGTGATTCTTAACGCATTGATGTTACTAGTTTCAGAAATAATATTGGGAGTCATTATTTTCTTTTTAATCCTAACCTACTGTGGTAAGCTGCTCCATCTAACCTATTTTCTTAAGATATTGCTACCTTCCCTTACCAACAGAAGCTTCTAGCTACTTGGGACTTCCATGTCAGTTTCCAGATGAAATAAGTGTCCATATCCAATATAAAAAAACAGGGGTTTTCTGTAATTAACCAATTCATTTTGTTTGATGTGGTCCATCTTTGAAAAATCTAAGCCATTCATGCTCACTTACCTCCTCACATGAATCTACATTGATCCTGGATCCTAGTCTGATACAAATTCAACTATTAACCATAATTAGATCAACCCAAAAAAAAACTAGACAGTGAAAAATCATTACATTTTAAAGCTTCAAAAATGAGCATTAGAATTACTTGATCACAATGACAAAACCTACCTTTATGAATCACAAATGAGCCGTAGGTAAGCCAACACAGGAGAGGGCACTTTTTGGGCTATTTCAATCCTTAATCTTAACCCAACATCAAATCCTCTTCTAGCTTTTTTAACAGAGGAATATAAACAAACACATGGTAAGCACTCTTTACAAACAAAGAGAAATATTAGAGTAACATAAACAAACAGATGGTGGGCATTTTCTATACACAAGCAAAACAACAAGAAACTAGAGTTCTGGTTTTCCCTTTCGTCATTGAGAAAGTGAGGAATTCCAAGTCAAATTCACACCAACAATTAATAAATAAAAACACAAAGCATGAACATCTCAATCAATGACATTGACTGAAAAGCACAAATTAACACCCAAAATCAAGACACCTTGCATGTAAGTAAGGAAGTAAAGAACCGACAAAAGAGGAAGGCAGCAGGTTAGAGAGATTTGCGTTGTAGGGAGGGTGGCCTCAGTGATGTTGCAGTGCGGTGAGATTGCAGGTTGCTTTGGTTGCAGTGCGGTGAGAATATTGCAGGTTGCTTTGGTTGCAGTCGGGTGAAGAGAAATCCAGCCTGACCCAAAGTCTATTTCAAACAAATTGAAAAATTCTCATTATCTCCATCCGATTCCCTCTCTCTTATCTCTTAGCTTTCTCTTTCCTTTTATCTCATTATATTTCCTCACTTACCACATCTTACTCTCTTTTTTTTTTTCGTAAAACCGTACTACATCTTACTCTCTCTTTTTATAATAGGGTATAGATACATATTACTCTCTTTTTATTAGGCATATGTATAGTGAATTTGTAATACATTTTACTCTTTTTTATAATAGGGTATAGATATAGAAATATAAGACCATATATATAATAATAATGCCCACATCTTGCATTTTATTGGGCAGGTGTGTAGTAAAAAAAGTACTACATCTTGCTCTCTTTTATTGGGCACTCCGATTAACCCGCCATAATGATCATGCTCATTAACACTAATGCTTTTTTTCTTAATTCTTCAATATTGCTTTTTTACTATTTATAGTTCTACTTAATGAAATCAATGGCAAATCTCTATATTAAATTAAATACCGCTTATCGAATGTATCTCTATCATACCCTAGAAAGTTCTCCACTATTTTATCCTTTTCCTAGACTCGTCCACAGCTCTTTATAGTAATCTATACATCTCATGCCTTATATATTCTACACTACCGGAGAGTTCTAGACCATTCTAGACCCATTATCACATGGAAAGCTATACATTATTTATCCATACCAATCATTGTTAGATTGTAGTGTTTAACATTAGATTTTGATGTTAATAGTTCAATTTGGTCCATCTATTGTTGACATAAAAAATTGTTAAAATTCTATTGACCCATTGTTGTAGGTCATGAATAGATGGGCCTAAACCTAATTATGCATTGTGCTCACTTATGTATAAAAATGCCTAAATCCACTCAACAACGGACCCACTCTTAAATTTTTGTGGATGGGCGTGTCTAATTTTGGTCCATATACAACTTGACCCTTTTAAAATCATGCTTTAACTCATTACCCAAATCACCAATATATATATATATATATATATTACTAAGTGAGGCCCACATTTTGCATTTTATTGGGCGGGTGTGTAGTGAAAAAGTATAACCCTTTTAAAATCATGCTCTAACTCATGACCCAAACCACCAATATATATATTACTAAGTGGGGCCCACATCTTAGATTTTACTGGACAGGTGTGTAGTGAAAATGTACTACACTTTTCTCTCTTTTATATAAGGGTAGATATAGATATAGATATAGATAGAGATAGATATTTGGGGGTGGGCTCCACAATGGTGTAGTGAAAAAGTTTGTAATTTCACATTATAATATATTATTATATTATATTATAAAATTTGGGGGTGGGCCCCACAATGGTCAGTGAAAAAGTTTATATTATAATATTTGGGGGTAGGCCCCACAAAGGTGTAATGAAAAAGTTTGTAATTTCTCATAATAATATATTATTATATTATATTATAATATTTTAATATATAATATATATAATGAAGTGGGCCCCACATATAATATATATTATGTAATAGTAGATATATATATTATATTATATATTATTATAATATAATATATATAATGAAGTGGGCCCCACATATAACAAAAAAGTAGAAAAAGTGGCAACTTCTTCTCTTTTATAAGAGTAGAAGACTAGTGGGAGGTATGTGGGTTGCACGTAGTTGTCAGTTAACCTTGTGATACGTTTATTATCATGAAAGAGGTTAAACATATAGTTGTCTAGTTCTAATTAAGTATGTTTGAGTTCATTAATAAATAGAATAGAACTTCGATCAAATAATGTGCTGTTTTAGCTACAATAACATATTATAAGATAATAAAATATACTTGTATTCTTGCTTCACAATAACCACATATAAAATATCTTTTTTTATTGCCCAGGATCATATCTATTTAGGACAAACACGAATCAGTGAAACGGAAGACACCAATCTTGAACCTTTCAATAAGCTTAACCATCACAAAGAACATGTACCAAAATTTATGTCAATCATTTCCATCCATAAACCAAATAGAAAAAAAAAAAAAAAAAAGATCCTCCCAATTGAGGAAGCAAAATTCTACTTCCATAAAAAAAATTCAATTGTGCTATGGCCACGACATGCAACTCCATTGAGCACAACTCAGAGATTATTGTCAGATTAGCCTTTTCAATAAGCCTAACCATCACAAAGAACATGTATGAAATAAAATTTCTGTTAACAATTTCCACCCAGCCACAAAATAAATAAGGCTGATCATCACAAAGAACAGGTCCCAAAATAAATAAGGCTGATCATCACAAAGAACAGGTCCCAAAATTTGTGTTAATCATTTCCATCCATAAGCCAAAAAATTGTATTTTTCACATAATTTATGCTCTACCTATAAATTGAATGCCTTTCCAAGCAATAGATAATATATCCACATAAATATAAAAGAAAAAAAATGTAAACATGAGTATCCCATTGCTATTAAAAACCCAAATATAAAAGAAAAACATGTAAACCTGCCCATCTTCAAAGCAATGCAAGAAGAAATGACTAACATGATTTCTCTTCTAGCATCGCCCTGAAGTGATGACTAATAGAATGCAAAAACATACCATTAAACATTGATACAAAGTCTAACGGCCTGAAATTTATATCTCATATGTTTTAGTCTCAACTCCAACAGGCAATGAATCATTACCTAACATCAAGAAAAGAATTCAAAGTGCTTCAATTTAGATCAAGACACTTGCAAGCAGATCATTAGGGTTGATTTCCTAGATTGATGCTCCATATTTATTATTTTTAATGGGATAATCCTTTCAACCTCTATAGTCAATTAAGGAAATAAAAAAATATGAAATCTTGGAAAACCTTCCTCATCTTATGAAACTCTTATGTTTATATTTTTTTCTCTTTTACATGTGGCTGTTCCATTTTTTATTTTTATTTTTTTCAAATAGTAGCCCCCTAAGGAAAATTTATGGTTTTGCTACTTATTTATACACAAGCCCATCATAAGCATAAATTGTGGTCCAACTTGAACAAGAGGAGAAGAAGAAGAAGATTGAGAAAGAGAGAGGGAGGGATTAGTCATTTGTTTGTGAGGGAGAAGTGAAGAGTCAGAAGCTTGCATCGAGTTTTCCCCTTTTTAAAATTTTGTACAGAAGAAGAGTCCATCTTCTTCATAACCTATAAGGTTGAAATTAATGTCTGTATCAACTAGAAAGCAGCTTCCTTAGGAATTAACACTAACCGTGGTGTAGCATGAACAGTGGATTGAATCCACCTACCCAACAACCCAAACAAAATCCATAAAAAACTCAAAAAATCAAAATGCGAATTGGAAATCCTAAAATCTAAAAAGAGCAAAACCTCCTTACTCAAGACACTAACCTTGCTGCTGCATGAGCAGTGTCAAATCAAAACAAAAAATGCAACAACCAAGAAAATTCCGAGTGAGACGAAAACACCGAAAAAGAATTGTCATTACTGTGGAATTTTGAGGTACTACATTGTGAGTTACTTTTATGGTTGATTATTTTTCTAATGTGAATTTCACTTTCTTGGTAAGCAACATAAAAATCTCATTGGCTAAACATGTATGAGAGAAAAATAACTAAAAATAATTGTCATCACTGTGGAATCTTGAGGTACTACCTTGTGAGTTACTTTTATGGTTGATTATTCCTCTAATGTGAATTGCATTTTCTTTTTTCCTTTTTTTTTTTTTTGAGTGTCAGTGAATTTCACTTTCTTGGTAAGGAATATAAAATTTATATATATATATATAGGTTAAACAACATGTAGAGAGTAAAAAAATAAGAATCACACAAAAGAGGTTATACAGGCACATTCCTAAACAAAAAGTCTACATGGACAAACTCCTAAAAGGCTTCTAGCTTTCATGTGTAGATTAGAAAGGATGATTTTTTATTTTTATTTTAGCCACATGGATGGGGTTGCCTTTTGATCAGTTTTCCTTCTCTAATAATCCCATTTTCTAACTATTTGCAGAAAAAAAATACAATTAGTTTTAAAGTGAAAATCAAGAAGAAAATTTTAATTTATGTATAATAGGGGACTGTTAGTCATTTGCCCTTATCTAATAAACATAAACACACTCTTTCAAAATGAAAATAAAACCCATTCTAATATAGTATTCAACTGAAAAACAGAGCAACATAGTAGACATACCCTCAACCGTGGTTGAGATCATTATTGTCATCCAAATCCTCTGCATCCAGATCATCACCATCATAAGAATCAAGAAAATACATCCGTAAAAAAAGCTTTATTTGAAAGCCTACCCGGAACTTACAAAAAGTAAAATGGAAATAAAAAGTTGATGAAATCACAGAAGACCTATTATCTAGTTAGTTTTACATCTAAAAAAAGACTAAAGTATAAGTAGTCACATTTTGCACATGCTATATAGAAACAACTGGAAATATGAAGAAATCAATATGCAAACACATTAAATATGATGAAAATGGTGCACTGACTTATAAGTATCATTCATACCTAGAAGTATAACTGATAGAATAAAATAGGTACCTTCAATCTTCTTGGCGACCTTCCGATGGATTTGATGCACCTGTCACAAGATAAAATGTATATTGGTTTTAATTATTGTTGTTTATTACCATTCCCATATAGATATTTATAAGAAATTATATTTTTTCATCTTTTTGCAAATATAAGAGAAAAATTATGGCTACGATAAAAAGCAGCAGGGCTTCTTGATCCAATGAACATAAGATCTTCACTGACCTTAGCATTAAAAAAGCTCATAAATAGCAGGTAGACCAAGGACTGATCTGAAGGTTTCAGCATAGAAAAACATCACTATACAACTTAACAAAAAAAAAATGAAGCTTAACTTCGATCAAAAGAAATTAAAAAATATGTAGGATATCATGAATAAACAGTATGCAACTTGGAACAAATTGCTTAATCAAAGGATAGGTTACAAGCAAACTCATATTGTCAACATAGAACCACAAAGATGGGAAGATTATCTGGAGGTAAATATATCATTTTCATATTTGCAAACTTGGAAAGTCGTTAATTAATGTCATTTGTATAGGTGAATCCAGATACAAAGGTATTTCTCGCATAAAACCATTACAGTTTTCCACCAAGATGGCTATTTTCAGTTGCCATGGTTTCCTCCAGCAAATCTAGCTTCAAAACCAAGAAAATATAGAGTTCAAATCAAGGTGGCCTAACCTCTACCTTAATGAGCATCCACGTATATCTGTAAATTATTCCAAATTTTTGTAGAAAATAAAAACATATTGTGCGCGCGTCTTCTCTCTCTCTACTTTTGCTTTTTTTAAAGACCTATTGAAATAAAAAGCTGCTTGAGCACATAGCTAAAAATAGAAGGTATAAGAACCCAAGGAATATGAAAAATATATCATTGAGCCCGATAATGTTTTTTTGCTAACATTATTTAAAATGTAATGGTTTTTGCTTTATATTTCATCTATTTATTTAGGGAGGCATAAACCCCATAGAATAAGAAACATGGTCAATTAGCCTTAATCCCAATGTTAGCTTAATTAAATATGATTAATTAGCCTTAATTCCAATTAAATAGAGTTAATCACAATTAACTCGGGACGGGGACTTACAGTCGGGGGTAAATGAAAGGTGGGAAATGAGAAAGGGGGAAAACAAAGAAATTTGAGATGAGAGTTCTCATTTTGTGTTCCCCGCCTACATGTGTCATTCGCACGCGCCCAGTTGAGGAGAGTCATTCCATATATATATATATATATATACTAGTAATTGCCCATGCCTGAAGGCGCCGTACCACGTTCTGAGCATAATTAAATCTAATTACTCTTCTTTTGACCACCTAACAACTAACTCGAATCTTGCGAGAACATTTTTATTAAATCATAATCACTTTGCTAATTTTACAAATATATTAGTAATCGTTCGTCCCTGAAGGTATAGATTGAATGACCAATACATGCAAATAAATAATGGACTCGTGTCCAATATAACAGCCATTGCCCAACAAATTCATTGACCTGTTTAACTTGATTCAGCATAAAGAACAAACAAATTTTCAATTCCTAACTTTTGCATGCACAAACTCAAACACATAAAACTCAATAAAACAAAAAAATAACACCAACCAAAAAAAAAAAAAAGAAAAACCAATCAAAACTTAAAATGGAGCTTTATAAAACAAAAAATATTGCGTGGATCAAGCACTAAAAGTCTCCCCAAGAAAGTTTGGCCACAAACACAACTAAGTTCGAATGGAATATAGTCTTCCGCAATCACAGCTCTTATCCATGTTATCAATATAAAAAAAAGGAAGAAGCCAAATTAGTTCACATAATTGTTTATGAAAAAGCCGTAATTGTTTACGAAAAATTTTAAAAGACTATAGATACCTTATTAGTCAGCCATTGTCTTAAGCTAGTCGCATTGATCCTTTTAAGCTTCAAAGATTATCGATCTCGAGCTACAAAAGAATGAAATGTTAACAGAATCCGAGTTTTCTCTAAGGAGTGATATGGTAATAGAAGAAAAAAAAATTGTAATTTTCTGCAACCTACTGTACCTAGTTTGATACGACACACTACAACAGAACTTCAGGGTAAACAATATTGGTAGTGGAATCTGTTCCCTCTTCAGCGAGAAGGACAATTATACGGTCAAAAGACTTACACCTCGATAATGCCACATAAAATTGCCCATGAATAAAAACAGGTGTACGCAAATCGACCCCAACAAATTTCACAGATTGTAATTGTGATTTGTTAATAGTCATGGCATATGCCAATCGAAATGGAAATTGAGGCCTTGTCATATGAAATGGAAAATATGAAGATGACGGTGTTAACGATATTATGGGTATGAATGCTAATTTTGCAAAATTTCTCCAGTTAGAATCTTAACTTCAATAATAAGGGAGCCGCACCTGACAACCATCATCCTTGTGCCATTACAAAGTCCATCCTTTGGGGCAATATTTCTCAATAATATTATAGGACAACCCACCTTCAACTCCAGTTTAAAAGGCGGTAGCCCAGTAGGATCTAATGAGTTTAGATACTCATTGAGATACCGATTAGTGATGGTTCTATCCATTCCGTCATCATCTGACATCTTATCTACGGCCAAATAAGTATAGATATTACCCGGAAAATATCTAGTGCAGTACGATTTATAGCATTCACGTCATCATTTCGAGCGGTGAGAATTGTGCGTTCAAGTAAATATGTCGGGGTTGGCGTATATACCACATCTAATTGGGGATATACTGTTGACAATAATTCACTCAGATCTCGACACTTACGTATTGTCAATGGAAGGCATACCACTTCATGAGGATTTGTTCCAACCTATAATATTAAATTGAAAATCAATGATCAAACGAAAGTGTTAAGTATGTTCTTTGATTATAAAAATGATTAATTAAAAAGAACTATAATGCAATCTTACCTCCATCAAGAAATCCGCAAAAGCAGCATCTCGAGGATTTGTTATGTTCAATCGCATGTTCAAATTCATTATTAGGACACATATATCATCCCACAGATGAGAACGACTAAGTGTTGCGCTAACAATTTCCTCACGAACTCCTTTAGGTACAACTGGTAAAATTTGACGAAAATCACCCCCAAGAACTATGGTAGTGCCACCAAATGGCTTAGGATTGTCACGAATGTCACGTAATGTACGATCAACTGCTTCGACACAATACCTATGTTGCATGGGTACTTCATCCCATATTATCAGTTTTGCTTCTCTTAATAACTTTGCCTGTAAAGATTGCTTGGTAAACCCGCAAACAGAAGTTTCTAACACATCTAATGGGATGGCAAACATTGAATGTGCAGTACGACCTCCTTTCAATAGCAGCGATGCAATTCCGGATGATGCCACAGTAATCACTATATGCCCGAGACTGCGATACTTTTGTGCAATTGTGTTGTACAAAAACGTCTTTCCCGTACCAGCACCCCCATTCAAAAAGAAGGTGGGTCCTTTATTTTCAAAGATAGAACTAATAATGGCATCATAAGCATTGCGTTGTCCACTGATAAGGTGACTAATATTAGTATCTGTGAACTAATAATGGCATCATAAGCATTGCGTTGTCCACTGTTAAGGTGACTAATATTAGTATCTGTATCTGCCTGTTGTGCTTGGATTTAAAATTGTTGATATTCTAAAATCAATCTATTACAAACAATATTGCTCCAATTTTCAATAGGCTGCGGCATAAGTGGAAAATCAAGTAAATTCATACCTGTTTCTTCAAGCATCTGATTGAGAAGATATAGACCATAATCTTTGATTTGAGCCTCAGTTGGATTAGGGATGACAAATAATGTGTGGAGTTTGTGCGCTAGATCATCACATATATTTATAGAAAATCATTCCCATAATTCTAATGGCTGCAATGGTGAGCATTATGTGAGAATAATACAAAATAATCTCCTCAACTGATATCCAGTCTTCATTATTGCAGCTTCTTCAAGACAATGAACCCACTCATCGTCATCTTCCAAAAGCCCTCTAGCAACTCATGCTAACTTGAAAGTATCATATACAACATTGTCTACTATGCGTAAGCTTTCGTAGGATTTTGGTCCTTTGACAACAGTCAGTAGCAAACGGAGATAAAATTTCTCACCACAGTTAGGGCTGGCAAAGTACATTCTTCCAATTGCTTGCCCACTCTGCCTTGGGTTCCACACATTATTTTTCTTTTCCCAAACAAAGTATTGTGGAAATTCTTTATAATTGTAAGGGGTAGAATTTGGGTTGGAAGCATACCAAGAAAACAACCCAGTTAGAGTTGACCTCTCTAATGCAGCTCTAGCAATAATATCTTTTAAAGGCTCCATGGGATTGAAATTAACACGATGCATACCAGGTAAATGGATAGCAAGTCGTACAACTGCTGGCATCTCTTCATGCATATGATGACCAAATAGTCGCCAAGCAGCTTCTGGTGGTCCAATATACCTTCTATCAAGGTATTGTTTAATTTCATTTACAGATCCCAAGACCATCGTTGCCCGATCATAACCCTTGTAGATGTACTTGTGAATGTATTTTACACATCTTATTCCAGCACAAACTTCTACATTAATATGGCAATTGAACAGTTTGGATAGATGAGGATTGCACGGCACATCATCCCTATTATTAACTTCTTGACTCCTGACAATGTACATTTTCCAATCATTCCGACGGCGATAGGTGGGATATCCATTTTCACCTATGGTCATTGATTCTGCAAAGTCCCGAGGGTACCTTTTAGTGCATTTTCCATTTTCCATGCAAGCTGCTTGGTGATTTCGAGCACCACATGGTCCATGTACCATACAAACCTTGATCGTTTCAAAAAGTTCAGGATCATCTTCTGGATTTGGAAATTCAGCACAAACTAATTTGTCAACTTGAATGCACGTACAAATTTTATCCTAGCCTTTAAGAAAGAACAGGCATGCATATGTGGCAGACCAAATTTTTGAAATTCAATTGTGAACACATGGGCAACTTTGTGACCAAATACTTTATTTTTTGTATCCCTTTCATCAAAGCTTTTCTCTTTAACTCGAAAAACACGGGCAACCAAATCAGGACGATCAACAGTCGTTTGATGCGGCAATAGAGCTGAAAAAATTTCTGGCCATTTAGGATTTTCAATCATGGTGAGAAAAATATCAGGGTGATAGCCATTGAATCTTGAAATATCTCAAACATATGTCTAGGGCTGCCAGTAAACGAAGATGGCAAAATAAACCTTTGACCAATTTGGTTAAGGTTCAAGTCATTAGGACCAATATCAGTCAAATCTTGGTATAGAGATGAACGGAGTTTTCCTTGATTAAGCTTATAGTGTGCCAATCGATTTTGCTCTGTTGTTGCCCAAGCATCTACCAAGAACTCTTGAAACAATTTTCCTCCTTTCAAAATCGTCGAATACTCCGTTGGTCGCTCAAATAAACAGTAACTATAAAAATCCATCTGAGTTAGTCGTTCGGCCGTAGGCAGACAATCTTTAACATCCCATTGCTTCATCTCAGGTTCCCATCCAAGTTCACCCTGTGGGAATAGTAAAACATGGTGTAATGATAAATATGCTCGGTGACATTCGTTAACTTGCATTAACTGATTATCTCCTCTCAAATGTAAGATAATATCTCCCATGCCACTGGCGCTAGATCCATCCCCTGGTATAATTACTGCAATTTCATCAGCTGTTGGTAAATTATATCGTCGCCGATCTTTTGACGTACTGTAATGAAGATGGGCAGGTATAGTTTGTCCGGCCACATCCAGCTGATCAATAATTGCATATGCCTGACGAAATTTATCCACAAATGGATTGACTTGCAACAAAGTTTCTTAAATTGTTTCAAGAACATCCCTTCTCAATTGCTTATTTCTACGATTACGAACTTCCAAAGCTGAAGCAAGATAAATATATAGCTGAGCATATGATGCATCCTTTCCTTGTTGTGGCAGTAGTGAACCTGCTCGTGTCGAAGTTCACCATGGATAGTGAAAGACGTAGGACCCTTTCCAGTAAGTACTCTTGGATCTAATGTGGCACCAAGACTGGTGAAAGCGACACTCAAGCATGTGTTCGAAATGACTTTGATCGATTATCATTCCCATCAAACAATGCTTGAAGTGGTGGAGGGGGTGTAATAAGCATATGTAACCTTATCTTTCCTTGTAAACAGCAAGTGCCAAATAAGAGACGACTTCTAGAAGATCTTGCCAATCTCTCATCCATCCAATGTAGGGCTGAACAATGAGGGCATAGAATATCCATCCTGCCAAGATAATGCTTTCCTAGACTTATGTGAGGTCTTCTAGGTCCCTCTGAACTCATAGCCCCTTCCAATTCTTCGTCACAACATAGTTTCACTTGGTCGTTAAGAGTAAGCCTTTCAAAATTAAGTAAGATTTAGTTAGGAAAAACGGGTATATCTAAAATATAAAAATCTGGGAGATGCAATTCATCAAAAAAAAAAAAAAAAAAAGTCTTACCAATTCGTTTGTGGAGGGGAAGATGTGCTTGGCATGAAGGACAGAGACGTAGAAGTTTGTGCGACCATTTGTCTCTTTTCTACAGATTGTGTTATCATTGATCCCTGTCCAAAGTAGTTGAGAGGACGACGACTGGGTGTTACAGAAGGAGAGTTCGCATGTGATACCGATTGAACACATTTGTTAGTTCGCTCTACTTGCGACCTTTTTCTTAATTGATAAGCACTACCTTGATTTAGATTTCTCTCTCGGTCTCGTCGTGCGCGTTGGGCCAATGTTGTTTTTGATATCATATTGACGTTGGTTACCTAGAACATCGACAACATTTATTCAACTAATTTTTTTTAATTTATATTGATTGGAAAGGGAATCAATTTTTGGTTATTACTTTTATGGTCTATATATAAAGAGTATGAAGTACCTTACAAATACTAATGGGAGACACATTCTGCTCTTCCCGGATTACAACTCCAATCTATAAATAGAGAATTTTAAAGTAAATAAAATAAGAGAAAGACAATCAAAGAAGGTAGAAAATCCATAAAATTCTTACGCTTGTATCCCTTTGAAGTCGTTCTTGTTCCCATCGTGCACGTTGTGCTAGTGTTACTTTTGATATCTCTCTGCTAGCTTGTGGCTAAAGTATGCATAGAAGAAACTCTAATGTCATGATTATGTTCGCAATAGTAGTACTACTAAAGCACTAATAGCACATGCATAAAAATAGTGGCCTAAAGTTAGTCGACTTGCAATATTTTTTTGTTAAAATAAAAGATAGAATATACCGGTGAGTTTTCCTTTCCATTGCCTATATACGTTGCATTTCCTTTCCTAGCTATTGCTTCTACTAATACTGGTATTACCTATTAAAAAATACATAAAATTTATTAGGGGTAATAAACAGGGTTTGTATAAAATTCGTAGTTGTATGGAGACTAACCTCGTGAACATGGACGTCAATGTTGCTGTCTCCGAGAGGTTGAACCTTTACATAAAAATCCAATTGAAAATAAAAATTACATAAAAACATGGGTTTGAAGATTTAAATATTCAAAAAGGATTTTGTTTCATAAGATTCTTACACTTGTATCTATTGGCAAGTGTTGTTCCGATTTCCGAGCAGCGTTTTGCTTTAAAATTCGTTCCCGCTCTCGTCATGCATGTTGCGCAAGTTTTTCTTTTGATATCTCTTTACCAATTTGTGCCTAAAGCATGTGCAGAAGCAAATCTTGTGAATTTTCATCCCAAAACTCTTAACAAATTTAAACATTAATCTATTGTATACCCAAATAGGTCTAAAGCTATATATAGCTTTTAATAAGTTGAATCGCAATGTGATTTACTTTTTAAAAAATAGAAGATACGCCTAAGGGTGATACCTGTAAATCGTCGTCTTCATTGCCCACATGTGTTGCATTTTCTCTCCTAGCCATTGCCTTCTATTCTCTATACCTGTTAAGAAAATACATAATACATTAAGTTTCTATAATATGAAGCTTGAAAGATGCCTAATGCAAGAGAAAAGAACAAAAAAATAATAATAAATCAAAGGTTGGAAAGAAAAACTGGACAAAAGTCTATTTAAACTACAAAAGGGTTAAGGCGAACGGAAAATAATACCTAAAAATCCAATTCCAACAATTCAATTAGACGGAACCTGCGTGACCATAACCAAGTCAAAGGGCTCAGTCACAGTCAAACCACGTTGTTCTAGACACTACACAAATAGAATTCCTAAAAGCGGGCTTCCCTGTTTGCATAGGAGGATCTAACGCGAATAGTTATGACAAAACAAAAATAGAAAAAAAATTTTGAGATTATAGTTTTTAAAACTTTTGATAATTTTCATATTTTTTATTCTTCCGGTCAAAATGAATAGTTTTTGTATTAAAATTTTGAACCAAAACTATAATGGAAGAAATCTCCCTAGTAAGTTTAGTAACTGTGGAGTGCAAACCTATGGAAGCTCTTCAAATATGTAGATTCCATCACCCAAATCAGTCTATTTGACCATTAATTTATGTGATGAAACATGTGATACCCAACACCTCTCTCTGAGAGCATGTGCATGAGTATTTAGTAGAGCAATTAAATGAGGAATAAAAAAACCATAAAAAGAGACTGGGCTTTTTTGTTCTTCTTTGAAAGATGTGGGCCCATAAAAAAAGAAAAACAGAGAATGAGACGCCATGAATAGAGTTGTAGTTGAGAAATTCTCTACATAATTTGGGTGATAGGGATTAACCAAAGATGTTCTGATTTCATCTCTAACGACATCGATCTTCCTGCAATGTGGAGGACTTCTTAATCGAATGAAAAAACCTTAAGTTTGCACTAATTGCAGGTGTAATCCAGCATGTCATTTAGAAAAAAGGGGTGGGATCCACCTTTCATAGTATAGCTCCATTGACAGTCTTTTTATCACATGATATAGAGTTAGGCCCGAATTAACTCACTGAGTGGGATATATTCCCACTTGAGTGGGCTATCTTCCTCTATGTATGCGGGCTTTGACTTAGAGAAATTAAGAGTTGATTGAGTACAACTATATAGTGGGGTCCACCTATTGGAAATTTGAGAATGAATGCCTTGATGACACCACCGTAAAATTGAACTTTTGATTAGAAATGCAATTAACACAATCTTATGTAGATTCATTGTTATAGTTTTTTATTTCAAACAACTAATCTCACACACATAAACACGTTTATTCTAGTCGTGTTTGAATGTCTACTCCTTCGACTATGATTCCTCAAAGTCAAAGCCTAAAGACGACCTGGACTGTTTTAAGCATGGCGCATAATCGAATGGCATCCTGATCGATCAATCTCATCCGTCAAACATGTGAACGGGCATGATTCTTCCGTCGGACACATAAACGGTCAAGATTTAGTTTGAATAGCCTACGTAGGGGTCACATTGGAGATCCTGGCCCTCACGATTTCCGTGTAATTGCACGTCCACCGAGGCACTTCGTGGGCCCTTCGTGATGACTGTCGACAGTTAGGCTAAAAAATGGAAAATCTCGAGGCGATCCAACGGCTTCTAAAGAGAGGCGAAAAAGGCCCACCTGCGCATTGCAATATTTTTTTTTTTAATTTTAACTCAGCGCGCCGTAATATTGTATGGATGCCATATGCTTTCAAGGTAGGTCTGATCTAATTTAGGCTGGGATCACCTGGTCTTCTATTCTGCAAATGATGGATCACATAGATAGTGGGACCCTCCACATGATACCTATTAGACCCATTTGTTATCAAAACGGATTCTAGCCCAAGACAAATTTACCGATTAATATGGCCAAAATTTAAGCTAAGATCGGGTAGAATTTACCGACTGACCATATTTATAACCTGAGACCCGATTAATTCGGCCAAAATTTAAGCTAAGATCGGGTAGAATTGTGATCACGATTCTGTGAGATTAAAAATGCAATTGTAACTGATTCTATGAGATTTCGGTCATTCATAGAATCGTAACTGATTCTATGAAATAAAAATGCAATAGAAAAGTAGTCATGCGGTAAAGGCTGACATCCACCACCCAACAAACAAACAGTTAGATTGATGAATGTGCGCACTATGCACCCGCGAATGATGCTATCTTTTGTTATTTCTGTTGAATAGTGATCACATATTCTTTGTTGATTCTCACATTAGAAAATAAAAACCAATGTCAACTGGTTTACACTTTCAATATTCCCTCAGACCTTCGGAAACCTTCTCCTCTTTGCCATCACAACAGACGTTATGTAACAGAACGCCTGCGACCAATACCTCCTCACCTGGGCGATAAAAACTGCTAAAAAAAAGTGGGCTCCACGATCATAACCCAGATCAGACCCCACCAATAAAGTCGCCCAGGCTCCTTTCTCAAGATCTATAGTCCAGATCTGAAATCAATGGCCCACATGGCCCCACAGTCCCAAAAAAAAAAAAAAGGATGAACCCCTATTCATTCTCAAGCCCGTCAGCCCCTTTGGGTTGCTGGATAGTGGACCAAACGGGGCCCAGCTCTCATGGGTCTACATATCTAAGGTCGCCCCACCATATCCGGCTCGATGAATGGACCAGATGATGAGATCGGATCATCCATGTGGGACCTACCATCGCCTGATGCCCAAGGTTTTAATTTTCTTTTTAATCCAAACAACTCAGTGGGCTGGAGGGGTGGTTGCGCCAGATCTCTTTCTTATAAGCAGAAGGAGAAGAAGTAGAATTTCTCAAAAGTACCGATAACTTCTTGCCATGTCCGGTGAGATGAACGTGTGGTATCGGTTGGTATTTGCTGAACGTCTAGCATTCAGATGTTTGATTTGCGCATTGGGTTCTTGTGTCAGATCACAGTTGACAGGACATGATTGGTGAAATAGGTAATTTGCATTTAAATGATGTTATTTACAAAAGAAAGAAAGACTCTTTCATAACTTGGTAAATTAAGGTGCATGTTTCATCAATTTAGATTTTTATGATTCTGTCCATACATAAATTCTGCCGAAGAAAGAGGGGCACATACATGAGGAGAAAGAAAGAACAATTCAAACAGAATTATTCAAGGGTAATTTTCTCAGATGAAGATTTTGAAAGAAGTTGCTGGTCCCAGATGGGTGTCGGAACCGAACTCGCCGAGAACCTTGTGCGTTCCGGTGTGAGGTAGACCTGCGAACTCGCTGCGAATGCTCTCTGATCTTCTGGATGATCAACCAAGAGTTCCCATCTCCCTTATATAGAGCAATCCCTAGGAGTTACAACTCTATCCGGATTCTACCTCTCCTGGAATCCCACATCTCCTGACCAGAGTGGGAATTCTGCCAACTGAGAGTCTGAACTTGATCCAAACTCTACCACTAAGAGTTTGATCCTTATCTGACTCAACCAGATCAAGACTTGTTGGGAGTTCATCCGCGGCACACCGCCGGGCTGGATCTGGCGTGGGCCCAATGGCAGTCGGGCCACACAATTTTCCTAACAATCTCCCACTTGGCACGAATGCCATGTTTTGACAAGCGTGTCAATGTACATCAAATGTATTTAAGTCCCATGCGCATCACATGCCTCGCAAATTCTTCAGCAGGCAACGGTTTGGTGAGAGCATCAGCCATCAATTCCTTAGAAGGTAAATAAGAAATTTGAATTTCTCCATTCTCAGCCTTCTCCCGGACAAAATGATATTTTATCTCAACATGCTTTGATCGGCTGTTAAATTTCGGCTCAGTCACCATAGAGATGGCAGACGTACTATCTACGTTCATTGGGACAGGCTGTTCCACACTGATTAAATCAATACCACATAAAAAGTTTCTTAACCAGACAGCCTCCTGAACTGCGGTACTACAAGCTATATACTCTGCCTTGGCCGTAGACATGGTCGTTGAGGTCTGTTTCTTGCTACCCCAAGAGATCGCACCTCCCCCCAGAGTATACACGTAGCCTGTGGTTGACTTTCTTTTGTCTAAGTCACCGGCCCAATCCGCATCGGAATAGCCACGCAATTTCAGGTCATCACCTTGATAACACAGTTGCAACTTCAAGGTGCCTTTGATGTACCGTAGAATCCTCTTAACCGCATACCAATGGGGTAATCCAGGGTTACTTAGGAATCTACTCACGAGACCCACGGCGAATGCAACATCCGGTCTCGTACACAGCATCGCATACATGATGCTTCCCACAACCTGAGCATAAGGCTTGCCCCGCATTATCGCCTTATCTTCCTCAGTCGTGGGCCCCTGTTTGCTGGATAATTTTTCATTTTTGCTAATGGGAGTATCGACTGGTTTGCACATCATCATATCAAACCGTTTTAACACAGTTTTCAAATAGGACTCTTATGACAAAGTCAATAACCGATTCGGCCGGTCACGGGTGATCTTTATGCCCAGCACATAAATAGCCTCACCCATATCCTTCATCTCGAACCTTGACTTCAACCACTGTTTGATTCCATTGACGGCATCCAAATCGTCACCAGCAATCAGGATGCCATCCACATATAATGACAAATATAAATAATTACTCCCACTGCGTTTAACATAGAAACATATATCAACACTATTGGGGATAAAACCAATTTCACTTATGGCCTGGTGAAATTTCTTGTACCACTGCCTCGATGACTGTTTAAGTCCATAGAGTGCCTTTTGTAATTTGTACACCTTGTCCTCATGACCTTGCACCAAAAAACCTTCAGGTTGTTTCATGTAAATCTCTTCATCCAATTCGCCATTCAGGAAAGCAGTTTTTACATCCATTTGGTGCAATTCCAAGTCCTGATAAGCCACAACCGCCATAAGGGTCCTAATGGATTGGAATTTTACGACCGGGGAGAAAGTTTCATCGTAATCAATTCCTTCCACTTGTGTGAAACCCTTAGCCACCAACCGAGCTTTGTATTTATCCAAGGAACCATCCGAATTGAATTTTTTCTAAAGAACCCATTTACAACCGATGGCCTTTCGATCTTTGGTTAGATCGACTAATTGCCACACCTGGTTCTTATGAATTGATTCAATTTCCTCTCTCATAGCATTTATCCAATTTTCAGCATCATGCCCATTGACTGCTTGAGAGTAGGATGTCGGATCCAAATCCTCCACGGTTTCTATTAAACTGCAATAATCATCCAGATATGACGGATGTTTCCTTATCCGAACGGGTCTACTTATTTCCGGTTATTCCTCATCAAGTGGGCCCTGGCCAGGTGTTAAATTTCCAACGTCAACCACGTCGGACCCCCCACTTGCTTGAACATCCTTATCCTTAGAGATCTCATAGAAATCCACCATCCGTGGTCTATCTCTAGTATTACCTGTTGGATTCTCAAGGAAATACACATCACGATATTCCATGATTATTTTATTATCGTGATCATATACACGATATCCTTTTGAATGACTTGGGTAGCCAACAAACGAACAATTCTTTCTCGTTTTTGCCTGCAGTTTGTGTCTTTCTTGTGGCGGTAACAGGACATGTACGGGGCATCCCCAAACTTTTATATGTTCCATTTTAGGTTTGGCTCCAGTCCATAACTCATATGGGGTCTTGGGCACAGATTTAGAGGGCACCATGTTCAATATATATTGTGCAGTATTAATTGCCTCTCCCCACAAATACAGCGGAAGTTCCGCGTGGCTCATCATGGACCTAACCATGTCCATAAGTGTTCGATTTCGACGTTCAGCCACGCCATTTTGTTGTGGGGTGTAAGGGATCGCATGCTCATGTATGATTCCCTCTCTTGCACAATATTCTTTGAACAACTCAGAAGTGTACTCCCCCCCTCTATCGGATCGAATCCGTTTAATTTTCTTGTTCTTTTGATTCTGAACTTTAGCGGCATATATTTGAAAATATTTTAATGCTTCATGTTTATGTTTAATCAAGTAGATATAACCATATCTGCTGAAGTCATCAATGAAGGTAATGAAATACACCTCCCCCATCCTAGTATGAACATTTAAGGGTCCACATATATCTGTGTGAATCAGGTCTAGCAATTCTGCATTTCTAGTTCCCTTTGGGAATGGTTTCTTGACCATTTTCCCACTTAGACATGGTTCACATGTAGGGTATTCCACTTTTTCACTTTCAGGTAAAAGTCCATCCCTAACCATTCTAATTATTTTGTTCTTGTTAATGTGTCCTAATCTGTAGTGCCATAACAATGCCAAACTATTAACACATTCATTCACACACACAGAATAATTGGAACTAGATTTTATTGCAACTTTAGAAGTGTCCAGCAAATATAATTTGTCATGAAGCAAACCAGAAATACATATCTTTCCATTGAGCCCAATAGTAACCTTATCAGTAGTGAACCTAATTTTAAAACCACTAGATGCAAGCTGGCTGACGGAAATCACGCTCCTCCTCATGCCGGGAGCGAAGAAGACATCTGATAAATATAGCGATTTTCCAGTTGGCAGGGGAATTTTGACTTTCCCCACCCCCAACACATCGCAGAATGTCTCATTCCCCATGTATATGTTATGTTCTCCAGCTTTAATTTCTTGGAATTCAATGAAAACTGCTTTGGCCCTCGAGATGTGTCGAGTAGCCCCGGAATCGATCCACCAGTTGCTTTCATTGGTGTCCACCATCATGGATTCCGTGATCATATCAATATAATCTTTACTTCCATGTGGTACAATGTTCTGTTGCCCATTCTCACCCTTTTTCTTTTTATTTTTATCCGGACAGTCTGCACGAAAGTGCCCAGGCTTCCCGCAAATAAAGCAACGCCCCTTTTTCTTTTGTTGCCCCTTAGCTTTCCCTTTGCCTTTATTCTTCCGTTTCCCCATAGTAGCCATCGAGCCACTAGCAGAATTGGTTTGGGCAAGCAAAGCAGTAGGCACAACACCACGGGCAGCCTGCCTTTGTCCTTCAGCAATTAATTCAGCCTCAATATCTTTAACAGTCAGTGTTTTCTGGAGGCTTAAGGTCTGAGAAACATTCTCCCATGAAGGCGGGAGACTTTGCAACAGATACAATCTCTGCAACTCCTGGTCCATATCCCTTCCCAAAGCAATCAAATTCCTCAATCTTATATTCATCTGGTCAATGTGGTCATTGATTGAGGTTCCTTCAGGCATTTTATAATTGACATAATTTGAGAATGCCTCCATAAGGTGGGACACAGTGGATGCATCGTATTTCACAATTATTTGATCATAAATTTCTTTTGCTGAAGCCAGTTACTCAAATTGCTTGACCAAATCATTGGAAATAAATCCAAGTAACAGATGCCTTGCTGATTCATTATCATATTCCCAGGTACTAAAGTGATCTTTATCTTCCTTGGAAGCATCATCAGCAGGCTTTTCAGGTGTCTTTTCTTTAATAACATAAGAAAGACCCTTAAAGTGCAACAAGGAATCCATCTGACGTTTCCAAATGGGTAAATTCTTCCCATTGAAAATATCGACCTTAGCGAGATCGTGCAGAGCAGATTTAGCAGTAGACATATCTGAAAAAAAAAATAAAGTCCAGATACCACTGACCGTGATCGTAGTCCAAAAATTTCTGAATGATGGAATGTCGATCAGTCCCGTCTACCAAATAGTGCTCGTCGCCACGAATCCGCAGATTCAAACCGCTTGTCGATCGGAGGTCGGATGAACAAGTTACGGTCGGTCAAAGGTACTGTTGACCGAGGAGATTTTCTCCCGTGCTTGCGTCAGCCCCAGCGTCACGCTGCCGTAACAACCGCTGCAACAGTTCGATGTGAGCCGGGCCGATATCGGGTTGGGTTGGATCTCGGGCCTGACTCGAGATGGTGTGCCTTTTGCTGGAGCAACACTCTGCACGCATGCCGAGTCAATAACAGCCACCGATCAGGCTCGGAATTGCACGCGTTCAGAGGCCGGATGGTGCACGTGTTCCTAGTCAAACAGCAGCACGCCAAAAAAAAATGCTGGGAAGTTGCAACCACTGATGTTGCACGCGTCCCGAGTCAGCAGCACGGATTCCAGTGCTAGTTGCTTGCTTCCTTTCTCTCTACTAACGCACATCCCAAGGGAAAAAATTTTTTCTCCCTACTGACGCACGACTCTAGGCGGAAAAGGCAGCGGTTAACACGTGGTCTTCTTCTTCAATGGTTTCTGTTGCAGAACAGAATGGAACCGGAAGAAAACCTCGATGAAGAGGTTGTAGGTCAGATTATCCCCAGCCTTATCGCAAAATCTGAACCGTCAAACGCACAGATCGGGCTCTGATATCAATTGAAAGAAGTTGCTGGTCCCAGATGGGTGTCGGAACCGAACTCGTCGAGAACCTTGTGCGTTCCGGTGTGAGGTAGACCTGCGAACTCGCTGCGAATGCTCTCTGATCTTCTGGATGATCAACCAAGAGTTCCCATCTCCCTTATATAGAGCAATCCCTAGGAGTTACAACTCTATCCGGATTCTACCTCTCCTGGAATCCCACATCTCCTGACCAGAGTGGGAATTCTGCCAACTGAGAGTCTGAACTTGATCCAAACTCTACCACTAAGAGTTTTATCCTTATCTGACTCAACCAGATCAAGACTTGTTGGGAGTTCATCCGCGGTACACCGCCGGGCTCGATCTGGCGTGGGCCCAATGGCAGTCGGGCCACACAATTTTCCTAACAGATTTGTGCAGAATCATTGACATTTTCTTTTCGATGCAAATAGAATCTAGAAATCAATACCTTAGAAGAACAAACAATACACGTCTCTAATCAGGATTGGAAATCTCTGGATGTTTATACGTCTCTTATTCTTCCTTTCCACTGCTCCTCTATTTCTTCTTCTCTTTCTCTTCTAATAACAATACCTTTCAAGTATGAGGTCAGTTACGTAGTGGGAGCTTATTTTTTTCGAGGAAGATCTTTTTGAGGAAGTTATGCAGAACTTTGTTTGGAGGAGAGTAGTGGGAGCTTATTTTTTTCGAGGAAGATCTTTTTGAGGAAGTTATGCAGAACTTTGTTTGGAGGAGAGTAGAGAGTGGAGAGTGGAGAGTGGAGAGTGGAGAGAGCATAACATGACATGTGGCTTGATGAAGGCAGACAGGTGTCTTCATGTAAGGGAGGGCATGTACAAAATTACCAATGTGGGAAGGATCTTGAATCCCTTTTCAGTCCTAAGATTTATGTACATAAATCTAAGGGTCCAAAATATTCAATGATTCAAAAGCTGAGCTCCCTTATTATATATATAGGAGAGTATTCCTATGCATCTATCCCTCATCCTATGGTGAGAGACACTTTCCTTTTTGGGAAGTTTCAAGTACATAGGGAGTATTCCTATGTACTTGAAAAGTCACTTTTGTACTTGAAACTTTTCAAAAAAAAAAATGAGTGATGCACCTGAATATTTTTCATATATATATATATATATATATTAGGGCTTATGTGTTTTTTCAGAAGAGCAATTGTTCTCTACTAGTTATATATTTGGCCACTCTTTTGAGTGTGTAGATTGTTGCCATCACATGGCCAGGAAAGTAATCGGTTGAATTGCTACCATTCGATCAGTTTTTCTTGTTTAAGCTGAGCTGTTACGGTTTTTCTTGGTTTCTTCATTCAACTATGAATTAAGGACCCATTGCCAAAAAAAAATCCAATAACACTTGGCGCTCTCATCTTCACTATCCTACTTATCGTTGTCTTATCCAATCTCCCAATCCCCACCATCTCCACTGATCTGGACCATTGGAACCCAAGAGCATTCAAGAATTTGGAAATCGGATGGTTGAGACCGCAAATGGCATCGACACCGTGCTGCAAGCAAGGTTGGTTAAGGGATGCAGAGGCAGGGAAGAGGATCATCACAGTTGAGACACCATGGTACGGATGAATTCAAGACTGTAATTGATGCATTCAAGAGCATTCCAAGGGAAAGGGCCCATACAAAAAAAAAAAAGGAGTGAAACTTTTATACTGTCTTGAAATAACCATATTATGATGTACCTTTTTGAAAACTGACAAAACAATTAATTATACTTTTTTTTTAACTTTTCCCTCTCTCTTGTCTCTTATAAGTACCCAGTAGTATTATATACATCTCTAAAATTGTATTGTGCCATTTTCAATACCAGGCTAGCTCGAGACGATTTGAGGCCTAAAGTGACAATCTTAAATGAGGCATTAAATAATCTATTCTTCTCTTCTTCTTCTTCTTTTTTAAAGGAGTTCTGACTATCCGGATTCATAGACATATTTAAACTAATAATGTTTACAAATAAAACGAACACTAACTATAATAAACATATAATGTGAGTTTGGATTTAAAAAAAAAATCTTAAAAGCATCAAACAATAGAGCCTGATTTAGTGACTTATCATTGTTAGCCACAAAGATTGTAGATGTAGACAAGTTTTGAATTTGATGCATATTTTTCAATATGAAAAAAAAAGATTATATTGATTTAGTGAGTTGTGATTAAAATATATTATAAAAAATAGCCACATATATTATCGAGACATATCCACATATATTATTAAAAAAAAGACAAAACCTTATCATTAAATCCTTAAAGAAGTTGCTTTAAAAATTTAAAAACAAATTAGTTAAAGAGAAAGGCAATCTATGAAAGAGATAGAGAGGGTGAGAGAGTTAAGAGTACCCGAGATAGAAAAACGTTAGTGGAGAAACGTTCATTTGAAAACCTCACTGATGAGGGAGCAGGGAGGTTGAGATTTGCTGGGATATAAAAAGACATTGTGTAGAGAAAAAAGAAGGATGACAGTTGTTTTAATGCTCTTTTGGAATGTGAAAAGATGAATTTAGTGAGATGTGATACTAAGTACTATTATGATGCCTTATTTTTGGGGGACAAAAAAAAATATGACATATGATTTAATGCTTTTTTAGAATGCGAAAAGATTATTTTAATATGATGTAATACTATGGGACCTTATTTTTTGGGGCCCTAAAGCAATGGCTTTTCTTGCCTAATGGTGGAGCCGCTCCTGCTCAATACCCTCCCGACTTCCAAATGTTTATGTTTGATTCCTCTTTTTCTACCTTCTCTCTTATAAGTATGCAATACTTCTACATCTCTAAGGCATGTTAGTTCGCATGAGAGCTGTAATAAAATAAAATTAAAGGTCAAATAAAAAGAAAGAAAGAGGAGGGAGTTGAGAGTAAAAGCATAAAATGATCCTCTCATTTTCATCATGCAGTGCCTTTTTAAGATTTACTTTTTTTTGGGGTGATTTGACCAAGTTGCCCTTCTTGGTTAGTTGTAGTTAGAGATAAGGCTTAGGGGTGATTTGTCTACACCCATTTACATATGTAAATTGTGAATATGCGTAATATTTATGCATCAGTAATGTTCGTCTGCAAGTATTTACGCATCTTGTATGTAAATCAAATGTGTAAATGGTGTGAAAATGAGCTCATTTTCATACCAAGATTTGAACACCTATTCAGGTGGGAAAAGAGAATACCAAAGCACATGTGATTTCAAAGAATACTCATCGGAGGCGGATGGTTTGGTTTTGGGGCAGTTTCCATCAAAGAGGTTATGGGTTTGAAACCCCCTCTAACACATTTAGAAAAATAATAATAAAAGAGGCATTTTCATCAAAGAGGTTCTGGGTTAGAAACCCCCCTCCAACGCATTTACAAAATAATAAAAAAAAGATGCATCAAGACCGATGAAACCTATGAATGAAAACCCTCACTACATCTCATCCCCTTTTATGAAGGTAACCTCTCTATTTATATCTCTTGCCTTGCTATACCCAAAAAAAAAAAAAAAAAACTTTATAAAATCTATTTACTTTGTAGGTTTATTCTTTCAGAAATTGATTCTCTATCTTCTCTTCTCCCATTAGATTTTCTTCCAATATCTCAATGACTTTTCTAAAATTATTTATTATTGTATTACTTTAAAAATATTTAAATATGTATAAATGAATGTAAGAGAAAAGGAAGAATGTATTTTATATAGCATTATGGTATCATTCAAAAATAATGTATAAAATCAATTTTATCTAACCATAATAAATTTGTGATACTTTTAATATAATTGGACTTAGCAATAAAATACTCATTTTAAGAACTTTCTATAATTGATTAATATTAGCATAAAACCTGTGAGATGCATGGGTTAAGTTTTATGCAAATCAAATAATGAATTAAGATAATATTAAACTAAATATTAATTAATAAAAAAATTAATAATAATCTTATTTTTCTTAACCATCCGATTATAAAATCTTATTTTCTTAACCAAACATGTTGGAATGCATTTTTTTAAAGTTGATCATTGATAAAAAAATATCTATTTTTGAAAAGTATATTTCATGTTGAAAAACATGTTCTTTTTTAAGAATCTAAAATGCAAATGATTACTTTGATATAAATCAGACCTTTTTTGTCTTCTTTTCATATCAGTATAGTAGAATATAATTTAATGATTAATAAGTATCATTTACAAAATCGTTACATAAACACATATCATTGAAACAAACATAGAAAAATGAATCACATGTATAAATGATGCTAAAATAGTGTCATTAGACAAACGTTGTAAAAGGAAACACATATGTAAACGTTACATACTTAAAATTTGAATATTCATCTTTTACATGTGTAAATTGTATTTACATATCCTCCGCGTAAAAGAAAAACGACCCCTTAGGGTATTTCGGGTTTTGAATGCAAATTCCACATGAGAAACCCTCCTAAAATTTAGAAATTACATCTAGGGACCTTTAGCTAACTAACCAACTATTAAAAGTCCATCTAACACCCTAACAACTCTAGAAATCTCAATAAGAGTCTAATTCCTATTAAATATGCCTAATTCCTAGGAAAAAGACTAATATGCCCTTACTAATTCCTATTAATTAGTATAGATAGATATAATTAGGTATAAATAATATATAATTATGCTAGTAAAGGGACGAACCTTAGAACGCAACATATACAAACAGAGCATGAAAGACCCAGGGCCAACCCCTTGGTTGATAGATTATATTAGTTTAAAACTAGGATAGTTTACCGGTCTCTCTAATGTAAAGGCAAAAATAACATACAAAAAATAAAAAAAATAAAAACAAAAACCCCAATCTCAATATGATAATGCTAGGAAGATGGAGGCTAATATGAAACGAAGGAATGAAGGAATGCCATTGGGCTTTTTTTTTTTAAGATAAAGATCACGGAGAACCCTAAGGGGTAGCTCAGTTGGCGTAGGGTCACGGTTTGCACCTGGAGGTTGTAGGTTCGAAGCTGCACTACTATATTGGGGCTATAGGGGAGTTTATCCGGTTTCCCTCTGGGCCCGGAGAGAATAGTTCAGCCCAAAAAATCAGGAACCCTCCGATAGCAAAAAAAAAAAAAAAAAAAAATGATAAAGATCATGGAGCAATTTTTTTTTTTTTTTTTTTTGCCAGAATAACAACGAAGGTGCCTCGTTAATGTTACTCTTTACCTTGTTTGGCCCGTTCTTTTTCTCTCCCTACCTACAAACCATTTTAATGGTGGGGCTTTCCTCACGTATTGAAATCCACTTGTATGGCACTTTGGACAAACTTTACTCCATTATAAGTCGGCCCCATTAGATTAAACATAAAATATATGAATAAAATATCATAATGGTATTATTTTTTTAGGAACAACTTTTGCATACAGTCCGTTTCAGACCTAAAATTCTTCTCAACTTTTTAGGGATTGAAAAGCCATTGCAAATAAATATAATTTGTCTATCTTAAAATAATCTACTTTTCTACCTTTAAACTAAAAAAATAAAAAATTCTCTTACAACCATTGTTCATCAAGACTAATTAAATAACAATATATTTTTTTCTTCTTATTTCTTGCTTTTAGTTATTTATATCTAGAAGATACAATTGGCCCTAAATCACAACCTAATACTTAAGCTTGATAATTTTACTTGATTCTGATTTATCCAAAGTCAAGCCCTTTTTTATTTTTTTATCAAATCACGGCTTCATAACTTTATTCGATTATGATTTATCCAAAGCCAAACTTGATTTTTATTATCAAATCATATAACTCAAATTAATACGGGTAAAAGTATTGCACATAAATTTAACTTAAATTGCATTTACATGTTGGAAAAGTGAGTTATAATGTATAATCTTATGGTGTTTTGTACAAGTTTAATTTTACAGTGGGGCCACTTTATGAAAGAGTAAAACTTGGCCTCATCCCACTAAAAAGGAGTGAGTGCATTCAAGTGGGTCCATTTTTTTCTATTAATGCGCCCATTGTTACAATTACAAGATTGAAAAAGAGAGCAAGAAGGTTTATATTTTCTATTGGTGGGCCACCATCACAAGGTGAGAAAAAGAAAAACATTTTTGTTGAAAAGAAAGTAAAACAGCAGAGGACACCTTGACTTGTCTCTTGGGTTTTCATACTTGTTTTCCTCAGTTCCTCTCCTTGCATCTTCATTCTCAATCATCAGTTCCCTACCCTTGTCTTTTGTATTTCTCTCTCACAAGTACATACTATTGCTGCATCTCTGAAATCATCAGTGCCCCATCTCAACACCCTCCAGCTTTTCATGATGTTTTCATTTTATTCCTAGAAAGTTATCTTTCCCTCACCTTTGCTCTGTTTCTCTCTCATAAGTACCAAGTCCTGCTCTGTTTCTGAAGTTTTCTGTGCATTTTCTTCAACTTCTGATTTTCGATTCTTTTCTGAAACCCCAGGTGAGTTCTCCATGTTACTTTAATTTAAACTATTTGCTTTGACGTTTTTTTATTGTTAAGATGCATAATCGGCAACGCAATTAATAAAATATATAGTGCATTTCTTCCATGCAATTTTTTTGTTTTCTTCTTTTGATTATTGAATGTACAAATGTAATTTGTTGAAAAAGTTGTATTTGCCTCTCATTTCCCTCACTGTTCACATTTCTTGGTTCTTTAGATCTTACATGCTAACACTAGAGAGTGTGTTAAGACTCTGCTTTCAATATTAGGGGCAGAAAAATTAGTGGTTTCTTAGATATTGATTTAAGATTCACACATCTTCTTGTAATAGTATGGGGCATTTGAAGTGATGGTAGATTGGGAAATTTTTCTCATTTCTATGTATGGATCGTGGTGGTTAGATATATAGCATCTTTTAACATTGTCAACACTACCAGAAATCACCTTCAAATGAAAGCAGGAGGCCCTTGGCTTTGTATTTTAAGAATGGGATATGAAAATGGATTTACACAGGTGACACATATTACCATGTTTATTTGGAAGCACCATTTTCACATGAATTAAGGATGATGGGGGGAAAGAGAAGGAGCAAGAAAGGATCTATAATAGTTTTTATACAATTTAGTAGTCTCTAGGCTATTTGTTCATTTGCGCCTGTATGTTTGCACGCAATTGAATCCCTAGTAAAACAAGTTTTAAGGATAGAATATTGAAGTGGTAATCCATTGAAATGACTTAGACCTCATGTAAACCCAAACCTAATAAAAAAGTATTAATTGGATCTGACAATGGATAAAACCTGTTAGATCCCACCGGTTCACATCCTTTAAACAGCCCTACCTATGTGCCATGTTTTTTTTTTTTATAAAACGTGACTTTAAAAGTGTCATTTGTTTGCACTCATTTACCTGTAAATGTTGCCCATGCTTGATAATCATGCATTATCACATTTGTTTGGGCTCATTTACGCATGTGATGTATAAATGAGGTGTGTAAATGTTTTCAGCTTTCCATTTACTTACTTGAGGATGTGTGATGCAAAACAAACCCATGACCCCATGGGTCGACCAGCCTTTTGGCCAAGCCCATCTATCTTTATTCTATTTAGAGTTTATCTACTTATCTATTTGTTTAAGTTTTAAGTTGTTTTTATGTTGGATGTTTTAATCCTACTGTCAATATGTTTTGATGGTCAAGATTAGCTTTAGGATTTTTATTTTTCTTATATAACGATGCAAAGCCTTTTTGGCTCCTTAGTGTTGATGATTAATGGAAAAAGATGAGTGCTTGCTCTCTTCTTCTCTCCTGTGAGAACCTCTCCTGTGAGAACCCCTTCTTTGCCTCTAGTGATTGGAGTTTGGTGTGAGGCCAATTTTCAAGTGTTAAAGCCTGACCGATCCCCAATTTCTTTATCTCTATTCTACCCGGCCCACATCATACTCCATTCCTCATTAATTGGTATTAGAAATGAAGATTGATCCAACCGGATTCAAACGATCAGCTTAGTTAGGTATTTTTACCTTAAATCTTGTTCCATCTTCAACCCTTATCATCTTTATGAGATCTGAACCATCCCTGTGCCCTAATTCTGAACCTCAAATCCCCGAATCTTCCCACACCCATCCACTGTCGGAGAACGCAGAAGCCATCCCTTCCAAACCCTAACTGTATCTTGAAGCTCTAACCCCTGCTGAGTTCAAACCCCCACTGGAACAACATCGATCAGACCATCTCCCAGTCGAAACCCTCCTTCCCTTTACCATCATTGAACCCCAAATCCCTTGAAATCCCCAAATCAGAGACTATCACGCCCCTGCCGATGGGTACGGGGATTATTCTTGAGATTAGGGGCCAATTAAAAATTTTGTTGATAAACACACAACGTGGCCCCCAATCGTGGTCCCACAAGATCGAAGTCTGTGGTGAGGTGTAAACATTTCTTCAGTCAACCAAAATACAAGCGGAAGCTCCGTATAAATACAGATGGTACAAAAATAACATTTCAGAGTAGGCACATCTTTCATTCCTATAGTTAAATTTTAACAAAAGATAACAAAAGTAGTTTAATTACATGGCCTCTATAAAAACCTAGGCTGACAAAAGAATAAACACAAACCATCTAAAATATATGAAGGCACTTGTGTGCTCAATAAAATAGAGGGGTTATTTGCTCTGAATGGCATGGACTTAAAGCCTCACGAATTTTTCATTAGTGTAAAGCCTTCTAGAATTCTCATTAAAGTAGCTTTATATTTTTATCCCTTCGTTTTACTTAACTGTAGCAAGTCATCATGCATTCCAGCCATTAATTATTTCATAGTTGGCCCATTATGTCTAGAGAGCCAACATTTAACCTTGTTCTTGGGCTTGATGCTCTCTCTCTCTCTCTCTCATCAAGAAGATGTTGTTTCTTTTACTCTGTGAGAGTGAGATTGAGATCCATCCTCTTGCTAACTTCTTGTGCTCTATTTTCAAATTGCAGAATAAAAAAGGAAGACGAGCACGGGAACATGGCACTACAGTTAGTAAAAGATATGGCTATCTCCCACATAGTTCAGGTGGCCCTGGATACGGCCAAGTCCTGCTTGCAAAATGGCGTCGGGCTGTTCCTTGGTGTTCAAAATGAGCTGGAGAAGATTAAGGATTTCCTGGAGGACATTCATGATTTCATTGTAATAGCAGAGCAGGAGCCCCGTGAAGGATCCGAAGTTGATGAAATTGCTGGAGATACTCAAAGATGCTGCTTATGATGCTGAGGACTTAATGGAAGAGCGTGCGATTGAGGACCGGAGACAGAGTGTGGAGGTGCAAAACAGTAGGCCGGTTCGAGATACCATAACAAACAAGGCACTCAAGGTTGTTACTTCACTCGTCACTCCAATTATAAATCGTGCAGAACTGGCCAAGAAACTAAAAGAGCTAAGTGAGAGGCTCGAAGCTATTAAAGCAAAGGGTGATACATTTCAGCTGAATGAGAAAGTGACAAACTTGGAGATTGAGTTTAAGAAGCAAAGGGAGACCCACTCGCTTGTAAACGAATCTCAAGTATTTGGAAGAGAGGAAGAAAAAGAGAAGATAGTGACTTTGTTGTTGTCGACTCAACTGGGTGATGAGGGTGAACATGAGAATGTTTCAGCCTTTGCCATCGTGGGCATGGGAGGGATTGGCAAAACCACGCTTGCTAAGTTGGTCTTCAATAAAAAATCGGTGCAGAATCATTTCAAGCTGAAAATGTGGATATGCGTGTCTGATAATTTTGATATTATAGGCCTTGGAAATGAAATCATTCAACGTGCAACTGGTCATAATCCTAGTTTCTCAAATGTGGAGGAATTGCAGTGCCGCCTCAGAGAAACATTGAGTGAGAAGAGATTCTTGCTCGTTTTGGACGATGTTTGGAATGAAGAACCTGAGAAGTGGTATAGGCTGAGAGATCTATTGATATGTGGAGGAAGAGCAAGTAGAATTGTCATAACCACACGGAGTCAAAAGGTTGCATTCATCATGAGCAAAATTCAGCCACACATTTTGAAGTGTTTGTCAGAAGATGATTGTTGGTCTTTGTTCAGTCGACGAGCATTTGGAAACCCAACAGAAGAAGCATTGCATCCAAACTTGGTACCAATAGGAAGAGAGATTGTGAAGAAATGTGAGGGCAATCCGCTTGCAGTGACAACACTAGGAGGCCTTTTGTGTTTCGAGAGAGGTGAACACAAATGGGAGTTTGTCAAAGATAGTGAAATGTGGAGCTTAGCTGATGAAAATGAGCATCAGATATTACCTGCTTTGAGGTTGAGCTATAAACATCTAAAGCCCCATATGAAGCAATGCTTTGCCTTTTGTGCTCTTTTTCCGAAAGACTATATAATGGAGAAGGAATTACTGATCAAGCTGTGGATGGCCAATGGCTTTATTCCTACCAAAAGAGGAATGGAGTTGGAAGACATTGGTAATGAGATTTTCGATGAGTTGGTAATGAGGTCTTTTTTCCAAGATGTCAATGTAAATGTAAGAGTCCAAAAAATAACAAGAAATGGCAAGTATTGGAGAACATCTAAGAATATAACAACATGTCGAATGCACGACCTCATGCATGATCTAGCACAATCTGTAATGAAAAATGAATATTGTGTTGTACCGAGGGACAAGTCAGTGGATATTTCTCAAAGGGTTCGTCATGTCTCTGCTTATGGAAACAAGCCATTGGAAATTCTGGTTGCCTTCTTACCCAAAGCTCAGATGCTACGTACGTGTCTCATGTTAGAGGGTATCTCCCAATGTAATATAAAAGAAGATGCCTTCCAATTTCCTTGTGACATAGGGCTTTTTAGATGTTTGAGAGCATTGGATTTAATGAGGCAAAAGCAGGAAGTTGAGAAGCAATTGCTTACTTCTCTAGGCAATCTGCAACATCTAAGGTACCTTAACCTTTCCTTTACTTCCATTGAAATGTTGCCTGAATCACTGACTAGTCTTTCCTATTTACAAACTCTGATACTCACGGGTTGTAAAGAACTTTGTCAGTTACCTGAAAAGTTGGGGAAATTGACCAACCTCAGATGTTTGGATATAATGGGTTGTTCTAAATTAACTCACATGCCCGCAAAGATGGGGCAATTGAGCAGCCTCCAAGAATTAAGCCGTTTCATTGTGGGTAGGACCAACGAGATTGTATGCAGTGCAATAGGTGAGTTGCAAAGTTTGAACCTTAGAGGACCTCTGCAAATTGAACTCCTTCAAAATATAACAGATGTTACTGATGTTCCACGAGGTAATATCATCAGCAAACCAAATCTTACTTCTCTTCGTCTAAAGTGGGAGTATGGTCCTAGTCATTCTGAGGACTTGGGATCAGAAGAAGTTAAAGAAATTGAAGTGGTTGAAAAGCAGTTACTTCAAGGCCTCCAACCACATCGAAATCTGGAGAAGTTGAGAATATATAACTTTGGGGGCATCCACTTTCCGAGTTGGATGATGGACGTCACTTACACTAAATTAGTGAAAATCAATTTACATAGATGTTGGAGATGTAACCACTTGCCACCGCTTGGCCAATTGCCCTTGCTCAAAACCCTTAAAATTTTTGAATTGAATAATGTTGAGTGCATTGGCGACGAGTTCTACGGCAATGACATGTCAGGAGGATTCCCATCATTAGAAATACTTGAGATCTTTTATATGAAAAAATTGAAAACATGGTCCGGAATAAGATGGAAGGGTGAGAGGGTGTTTCCTAGCCTTGTCAAATTGGAAATTTGGTCTTGTCCCATGCTAACTACAATGGAGTTTTTTCCATGTATCAAAGATTTGAATGCTTACTCTTCACTAGGCTCGGTTGCAAAGCCTTTGTACCAAGGGATGATGCAAAGTCTCAAAAGTTTGAAATCATTGAACATTTCAAATTGTCCCGTGCTTGAGTTTTTCCACATGGGACTGCGTAACCTCTCCTCGTTAGAGTCTATGCACCTACGGAATTGTAACCTTTTGTCTTTTGCAGACGAAGACCAGATAAGAAGCCTGAGCTCTCTTCGAGAGTTGACTATTAACTCTTGCGACAAACTAATCTCTTCATGTAAAGGACTTCATTACCTCAGTTCCCTGCTTTCGTTGACAATAGCGGATAACAATGAGTTTGCACGTATGGCACATGAATTATCTTTGCCTACCAGCCTCCAACATCTTTGTTTGGATAAGTGTCATGGTTTGAAGAGTTTACCAAAGGGGATGGTGAACCTCACATCACTTGAAAGTCTACAAATTTCCAATTGCCTTGAGATGGTGTCCTTGCCAGGAGAGCTACAATGCCTCTCTGCACTTGAAAACCTGTTTATTCATAGATGTCCTACATTAGAGATTCGATGTGAGAAAAACACAGGTGAGGACTGGCACAAGATACAACACATCCCTCATATTTCTTTAAGTTAATTGGTGTTGGAGAAAGAATAAGGACGGGGTCATTGACCAAGAGGACAATGGTTAGCCTTCCTACTTCTTGCCTTCTCTTCTAAAATATCTCTCTTATTGCATCTTATTATTTATTTCTAATGCAACACCTGGTTGTAGCAATGAAGGAAAGACGGGACAAAGGTGGCAAAGCTAGTTGCAAGAAGAATCAAAGCAGCTTGCACATCAGTAGAGACTTAGGTATTGTTGTTGGAATTGATTACAGTTTCCAATAATGCCCATTACAAAACTTATAATGCACGGGAAATCCCGAGGCAAAAAGCATTTCATAGTATTAACAATATATATTGTTAAAGATTATATATCTTGTACTTGGGTAAATGTATTCAGGTCCAAAAAAGTAATGTCCAGACCTGGATTTATAAGGTTAGGACTTTGAGGACTTTTGAGCAACAATGTAAAGATAATTTTGGGCTTGCATTGATCTAGTATGGGAGATGAAACTGGGCTTTTGATGGTGTTATATCTCACTTGAGAATATGCACGTTTATTTAAATGGATGTAATTTCTCCTTTGTGCTTTTCATATCTTAAAAACTTGTTCAGTCTTGGCAAAATTTCTCAATTGAGTTCTTTAAAAGGATTGGCTGATTTAACATATATATCTGATTAAAGGTTTTACTTAAGTAATACCCCTAGTGTGTGTGCACGTCGTAGTGAATCTAATGAATTTTTTTTTCCAAAGTAAGATCAGCGTCGACGTCGTCGTCCAATAGTTTATGAAGTCTTGTTGAAGGTTAGAATGAGCGATGACGTCGTTGCTCTGCAGAATCTTGAAGCGCTTGGTCCCATTGAAATGAGTGACGACCGTAGAATCTTGAAACGCTTGGTTCCATTGAAATGAGCGACGACGTCGACGCTCGTTGAAAAAGGGCAAAAAAAGAGAAAAGTTTGGCTGGAAGATCAATTTTGTTTCATAAAAACTACTGGGGCCTTTTTTGGTTAGTGGCCATCTAAGGTGATTTTTTCGGGTAAATTCCTCAATTGATATACAATGGAATTCATGCCATAAGTAGTTAAAAATGAAGATCAACCAAAGTGAATATACAGAAATGAGTATCAAATAACCTCCCTTTTAATAAAAAGTGAGTCGAGGGAAGATGGGAAATGAATACCCATACCCAATCATCACCCAAGTCATTCAAATCCTAGGAATATCAAGATCTCAGTTGTATTGCTTCCTTACGGCCTTCACTTCTATCCTCATATCATTCACACTTCACCTCTTTAATAATCACTGTCATTTGACCATGAATTCTTATGTATTCAATTCCCATGTATTCTATTGCAAACAAATATAAGTGGTTTTGTTTACATCTATGCTTCAAGTCTCAATTCAAGTTTAAGCTATTTTACCTTTACATCATGATAACTTTGTATTTATGGATCCAAATGTGCAGAATGAAGGAGAAAAAGTTGAGGTTATTAGCCTCTACCTCCACGCAGCTATAAATCTTGAAATGGTGTATTCCTTTAAAATAATATGGAGGGTCCAATACAAATTTACATGGATTCAGAAAAACTCTCTATGTAAGTAACGTCTCTGCAACATAAGTCATAATCTCCTTTGTATTTAGTAGCCACTTGTTTGATTTCACTACTTTTATTTTCTATGCTATTCTTATTATGTAAAGAATGTTAAACCTTTCTAACTTCGCAAATTTCAGAATACATTCTTGTAAGACGCAGATCTTCATCCTTCATGTACTCATCAAGAAATTTTTTTTTTTTTTAAATGGAAATCTTGATCTTAATGTATAGAATTAGATTCACAGTGTTTATCTTTCAAACATTACTATATTTCACTTTATGGGTTACCTTGTTTACGAATGTGCTTACTAATATACAGGTATTGTGCTACTACATTTGAGAGAATCGGGGAGATGGCTGCTGCTGCCCTTGCACATAAATGCATTGAGGTGGCTTATATGCGAGTACTCTTCTCCATGAGCTCGCATATTTGGAACGACAAACATGACATTCAACCATCTGTACAACATTCTCCACTTGGTAACCTAAATCGTGACTTATTCCATTAGATTTATGCTATTGAATTCATATTTTGTTTCATAGAAAATCTCTAGTTACTCAAGTTCCCACCCGTAACCTAACTTGATGTGTACAAGTAGATATTTGCTACATTTAATTGGATTCCTAAAAGATTTCTAGGTTGCCAACCAAAGGACATTGTTTATTATATGAAATAATTCTTCCATTTGATCTCATCTTATAAGGTTTTTATTGCTGTATGACAGTAAATTATTTTATGGCATAGATAGTGAAATACTAGATATCATGGTCAGTCCAACAATAAATATCACTATTATTGTGTACGGGTTGCTTACCAATTCATAGGATGAGCTAGTTTGTATAACTTAGATTCACAATAGGTAAGCCATTCTATACAATTATTAATGGTCTATTTATTTGCAGTAGGATGCATAGAAATTGAGGGATTGAACGCATGGGATTCCATGACATAAATGGTTAAAAATAAGTTCAAAGGTGAATTTCCAAAAATGAGCATCAAACAGAATCAATAAAAGATGGAAAATGAATAACCAACCATCGCCCTAGTAATTCATTACATAAGAAAGTGAAGGTCCTGTATACATCTCCAACTTATATCCTCCACCCCTCACCTCCTTAATAATCCTCTGGTGGAGCTCATTTAAACATTAATTCCTATAATGCAAACATACATGCCCTAAATATATGATAAAAATGTCCTTTTGGTTCAAACTAATGCATGTATGTGGTAGGCAGATAGTGATCCAAATCATAAGGTTTACAAAACTTAGTGGGGTTTGAGTTTTTTTAAGTGAAATTTTCTTTTGTTAGAAACAGTCTTGCATTCTTATCTTTCATTAAATTATTTATAATTTACTGCTTTTCAGGCCAAAAATTAGCATCAACATCTGACACTATGATGGACAATTCAACAAGAAAATGCAAACCAATAAAAGAGAGAGAATCTGAATGCATGATAACCGGCAACCATCCTACCCTCAATGGACTTCTTGAATGTGTAAGCCTTTAAACCTTTTTCTTTTTTATGCAGCCTTTAAGCCTTAACATACCCAATTATCTTCTTGTTATCTGGATCTTTTCTCTTCTCCTAATTGATGGCGCACCCTCTTTTGATATGATTGTACAATTTATGATATTCAATAGATTAAAATGGTTTCATAAATGTCTTATGTTTTGTCCACAACTTGTCATTTGTATATGTAAAATATGTTTTGACACCATATCCTTGTCATTTACAAAGTCATTTTTTCTATATATAAAAGTATATATACTTTCATTTTGCAATTGCATGCTATATTTAACTGTGGGACTTATTTCTTTTACAGAGTGAGTACATATGTATGGCAATGGATACAGTAAAGAAATCTTGGAGAGATTTGAGCGCAGCAGAAAGTAGCAGTATAAATCAAGATGCCATTGCTTTAGTGAGAAGGGCTCTTGAATTTCATTTTAACGATCTTGAGGGGTTTTTGTATCCACAAGCATTAGAAAAACTCGACATCTAAATAGGGATCATTTAGGCATCCATTGTGACCTAGGTTGTATTTTCTATAAAAGATCTATGATATCCATACGTATATTTTCATTAAAAGTGAGTTAAGTTTGTAATGTTTGTATAAATACTATATTGTGCATTGAATTACATTGGCTAAAACTAACAACATGTATAAATCATAATGTGATTTTGTATGGCAATTTTTTTTTATAGAAAATCTATGATTTTTTACATTGTATCTGTAAATACATATATGCTCAAATTTATATTGATGTTTATTGAATTTTGTGTGGTTTTATTTGTTTTAAAAGGAAAAGCAGAAAAATGAAAAATATTGTACTTTGAAATTGGCCAAACCATAACTTGACCCAAATCCCATACAAATTTTAATCATACACAAGTATTTATGGATAAATGCGACATTCGGGTTTGCGTCATGGCTATAACTTTGCATTTAACCACAGAATAGTAATTTACATTATCCAAACACTCAGTTACCTGATCTTCCTCATAAAACTTTGCTATGTCTCGTCTTCAAGCCTCCAACATGCCACTTTGAGGAGTTTGCTTATGTTGATTGAGTAAAGAATAGAGAAGAAAGATTGACTAGCCTTTTTATGATTGAATAATCTAATCTAAAAAGAAATTCAAGTGTTTGGAGCTTATTGATTAAGGAATCTATCTGCTGAAAGATTATACAAACACTCAGTTTCTTGATCTCCCTCACAAAATCTTGTTATGGTCTTGTCTTTCAAGCCTCCAGCATAGTTTGCTTTCAGGATAATTGGATAAATGTCCTAAATGTAATAGTTGTACAGTAGTTCTGTTTTTAAAGAGGCTACTGATTATTATGGCTAAGAGAATGCTTACGGCCAAATTGATTGACAGACATGTAGAAAACGCTCACTCACTCTGTCATGGATGTGGTTCATCTGTTAAGACATTGGGTGTGGATTGTGCAACTTGTGCATCATCTATAGTATTTCCCCAAATCCAACTTACAACCATGGCCCGGTTAGCTGTTTCTTCTGAAGACCTGACTATGAACATGTCTATGGGGTAGCATTATCATTCTTGTTGTCATCATGCTCAGAACTCTCAGTTCCTTTGGCCCACACTCCACGGTACCATGTGAATTAGTAGAAATGTTACTCTGGCCCGTTTGGTAATTTAACTAGTAAAGTCAAGTAAAGTTAAGTCAATTTAAACATCACATCAAAATCTCTTTTTACCAAAACTCCCTCCATCTTTTTAAAAAAAAAGTCAAAAAGCAACTACAATTATTAACTAAAAGACAAAAAAACTCCTTCTCCCACACAAAAAGTCAAAAATATTCCATTCCAAACAATTAAAAATAAAATACCATCATAACCCACTACATATTTTATTTATTCTTTTTTTTTTTCACTCCACTCAACTTCACTTTAAAAGTAAAGTGCCAAACGGGCCCAGGAACTTAAGAAGTGCAATGATTTCATCCACTGGGCCGCACTACCATTGGGTTACATCGCACCCAAGACCCATCTGACCCAATCCGAAAATAAATAAATAAATAAAAGACTGTCTAGGTACAGGTAATGAAATGCAGAAATGGTCCAGATTTAAGGCCCAAGCCCCATTGAACACCCGTATATGTGATAATGGGCCTTACAAAGGCTGAATTTATCATCATCATCACAGCCTTTCCCGACTGGATCGGATTTAAACCCATTTACAAACCAAACTGGAAATTTAATTTTTTTTAAAAAGGGTGTTTGGGCGCGGGGATCCCTTCCATGATCGCAGCCTTTATAAGTTTGTACATTAAAATTTGTGGACAACTAGAGTCCAATGGGCCTAGAGCCAGCCTGAGTCTGGCCAGAGAAGAGATCCAAACCTTAAATTTGAGTAAAAGCCATAGAACACTCAGCCCATTGGAGCACTCCGAATCCTCAATTTTCATACTCAACTTTGGGTGGATTTAGCCCAGACCTAGGTCCATTGACAACCCTAGGTCAAACTTAGAAGGGTGTTGGGTCTGGCTGGATTTGGCATTTTGAATGCATAGGTTGAACCTGACACCGATCCATCATCCATTCATTAATTAGGCCAAAAGTATCAACTTGAATCTTATCCAAAAGGTCAGATGAATTTATCAAAGCCCTTCCTTGTTAGGTTGGGTCTGGGGGTTGTCCAGTAAGCATTGATTCAACTCAAATACAACCACCATGGATCAAGTCAGACTTTTAAGTCAAACTCAACCCAAAAATAAAAAGAGTCAACCCTAACCGTGACTTGCAGGCTGGGTTGAGATTTAGTTAGCAAATCGGGCCTGAATTGCCGCCACAGTTTTACTTATAAATTATAATAACAAAAAGTCTGCATGGACAAACTCCCATGGACCACTCCATGGACAAACTCCATGGTTCAAGGGTCACATCGTCTAATATTAGATGATGTGACCCTTGAACCATGGAGTTTGTCCATGGAGTGGTCCACGGGGTTGTCCATGTGGCATCACTCTTATAATAAACATTCAATAGTATAAGTATGTTCATGGGCCAAGCCAGCTAGGTTCCGACCAGGGCCCAGCCCACTTTGAACCAGGTTTAGGCCTAGTATTTTTGTACCCGGGCCAGGCCTGGACGGAATTTTGGGCATGTTTAACATTTGGCAAGGCATTAAACTGATAGAAAGCCTGACGGTCAGCCCACCCTGACTAACTACTGATTGTTGTTTAGCAACTGATTTGCCCAAAACAAACGATAAAAAGCCCTATCAAGTGTAAGAAAGCCCAGATTTTCCCGGGCCGGTCGAATAAATGGCCAGACTCGGGCAAGGCATTTATGGTCAGTGCTGGGTTTGGACCAGACATGGGTCTATGTTTCTACAGTCAGACTGGGCCTGGATGTGCTTAAGCCCAGCTCAACCTGCACATGAACAACACTACAGCTACAAGCGTATAGGAGTGGAGTTCCTACAAAGATGTGATTGAATTGGTTTTCTCACAATTAGGTGACGTGAGTATCATTCAAATGATTCATTTCCACCTAATAAAATAAGGAAAAGCCCACCTCCAAATCCAACTACTGTTTTATATACAACTTTGAACAACATCTCTTGATTTGGTAACCAATTCCTCTACGACACCCTAAGTCCTTAACCAACAGCTCTAATAGCAACAGATTACACAATGAAACACGTGAAATTAAGTTGGGTAAGTTTCATTCCTTGTGTCCTGCATTTCTATCCTGGTACAATAACATATATAAAGAACAAGAGAAATGATTGGGAATTTTATTAAAATAAGAAGAAACTGTTCTAATTAGATTATCATTTGAGGAATGATTGAGAGGCTTATTAGAATAAGAAGAAAATCCACTAATTAGAATATGAGTAGAGTCTACAGTGAACCTTTCACTGCACTCTTTATTAGAGTGGGTGGTGTTGTTCAATGTGCAATTCTGTTCTTTGCACTGAATTACATTTTCACTATACTTTTAGGGTACGTTTGTGTGGCGTTATTTGAAAAAGCATAAGAAATCTGATCACTTTTCATGGTAAAAGATTGCAACTCAGCTGTTTTTCAATGGAAAAAAGTGCAAAAATGAGCTAGATTTTTTGTAATTCCACAAAGAAAATTATTTTCTATTAGGAGGAGAGAGAGAGGGAGTAGTTACCCAAAATTTTCCTTCAATGAAAGAGAAAAGCCGATTCATTTCTTCAAGGACGCAGGCAAACATGCCCGAGTTCTACATGCAAGGACTAGTAAAGAGATGGGAGAGTAAAAGCTCTAAAGTAGGATGTGTAGATGAGATCATTACTTCTTAAGTGCTGTTTGGAAAATTTGCTCTTTTTTCCGGTCTTATTTGATTGAGCCTTGGTTTGAGAAAGTTTGCGCCGAATGTAGTCAACACTTTTTCTTGTTAATGTTTGATATTAGGTGTATTCCTAGGTCATTTAATAGGACAGCTCATTCTATAGACAAAACAGGGAAATTTTGTTTTGAAAGTTTTGATGGGGAACCAACTTCCCAGGCTGCTATTGAAGTTGGTTCCTCCATTGTAGCTTTTCTTCTTTCCTTTAATGACATATTTCCCTTTATTAAAAATAAATTAAAGCCTTTTCATTTAGACATGACATTAGACATTTTTTCTTTTCTTTTCACAAGTATGTCTACATAACTTCTGTTATATGACAAATTTATCTACTTTTATAATGTGACAACTTTGTGGCCATATTTTTAAATTGAATCAAATATATCAAATCAATATATTTGTAAAAGTGTCTAATTGAGCCAGCTTTATTTCAAACAAACTAATGAAAACAACACTATTTTACATACATCACACTTACCAAACAAGCATTGAGATTATAACATCATTTTGTGTCAAAGATGAAGTTATTTGCCGCCCCTATGAAACTTATCTTTAATCCTTCAATTTTAGCCTTTCGCTAAAAAGATATTACTTGGGAATTCATATTAAAAACAACTCCCAAATGAACTTGGATGCCGAAAAGTCATTCGACTGTATACTTCCACTGGTGTCGTTTTTCAAAGTGATGGCCCCTTGTGGTAGGTCCCATTTAGATAACTTGGGCTTATCTTTTATCTCCTCTCCCATCTATATACCTCAGAAAAGGCACTCAATCTTCTTGTTTTCTAGTACTGTAGTGTTTGTTTGGATTTTGTTTTTCTCTGTCTACGCATTTCTTTACATCCATCACCATTATGTCCAGTTCTCATGCATATCCATAATCCATGTGAGCAAAATTGTATAAAATGGAACCGTTCCATGGAGAAGTGGGTACGTGTTCTTTAAAAATAAAATCCAAAACCATAAGCCCCTGTTTCTTTAGTGGAATTTATGCCAGGAATTCACCATGTCCAAGAATTTCTAGACATGATGTGACAAGCTGTCTCCTGGAATTTCTGAATTCCATGTTTCTTTACTGACAATTCTAGATTCCAGCCACCTTTTGACCTTTGGGAATTCAGGAATTCCACTCCCTATGCATTTTTGTGGAATTCCTAGATACTCAAGCCCAAAAGGGCATCCAGGAATTCCACTTTGTCTGAGAATTCAGGAATTCTCCAGACAGAAATTTGCTGGAATTCCAGCAAAGAAACAGGCCCTAGGGAGTGTTTGTGCAGCCTCGCGGAATAGGAAACTCCATGGCTGAGTAACCGGAACCTCCCGTCCTCATTCTCGATCTTACTCCGAAAACGCAAATTGGCATTTTTGGAGCGGATCCGTCCTCGGAGCGCGGTTCGACAATCTTTGGAGCACGGTTTGAAGATGCTCGGAGTGTGGATCAACCGAATATGAAGCGAACCGTGCAAAATCTTTAGTTTATGTGCATTTTCTTTTTCTATAAGCTTGACATTTATCTTCTAAATGAAGAAACTTCTTTTGACTTATTAATTATTTTCTATTTTATGTGATTAAAATATTACAAAGTTAATTTTTTTTCTCCATTTTTTATACTTGAATATATGGATAAAATATATTTGTGCCCATTAGTTAATTGTGAATAAGCCCATAAGCATTATGTTGTATAGGCGCTTTGGAGGCGCTCCGAATATATAATTATTTTAAAATTTATCGTTTCGACGCTCCCGCTCCCGTTCCGCGCTCTGGGCACTTAGCTCCAGGGCACTTGCTTTCCGACCGGGGGAACGGCTATACAAACGGACCCTAATAAATACTTTTGAATTGAAGCCATAACATTTGGGCCATGCCTAGCCTTTACACATCCAATAGGCCCATGTAGATCATGTGGGCCCACGTCCCCAAATGGGTAGAATAGGAAAGTCAACCATTTGGTTACAGACTTACCTTCTTGTTGCACTCAGATTTAAAAGGATCATCAGCAATCTACTCAACCTACGCTAAAATATGATAAAGATTATCTTCCTTTACACCTTTTTCTCCCACTTTCTTTAATTTGCATGTAGTTGCTTGTATCTATGGTATATTTTATTTCTTTACATTGCAGATAGTTTGGACTTTGGAGCCTGTGGCAAGCTCCAACAGACCACAAGGGAAAATGGGTTCCAGTCTTAAAACATATTTTCTATGATAGGAATTATAAGAATTAATGTCAAAATAAATTTCTTTAGAAGTAATTTAAGCCTATAGATGACTCATGAATGAGGAGGATCTCAGCATTGTGTATCTCACACTCACATGTGGACATGCACGCATGAGCACGTGCAAACCTAGCTGGTGAGGGTACCACACATGTCAAAGGACTTTTTGTTTTTGCTTAGCAACCAAGCATCCAGTTTTTCTTTTAGCTTGATGTGGCCTAGTGGCCAGAAGACCTGAAGTAAAGCTATTTTTTTAGGGATCGATCCTTAGAGGGAGCTGTGGGAGTAGGCCTGCTAACCCCAGCAATAACCCTATGATTCCCAACCAAGCATCAAGTTCATAGCCTTAGTAAAGTAACCAAAAGGGTTCCAAATGGACCTAAACAACCATTACACGTTTAGAGGATTTCGGGCCATGCAGAATTTGTTTGCACCGGAGAGATGAATCATGCATTCCCCGGCCTCCTCTCTCATAGAAAATTTAAAGGGACATTTGTGTAGAGCCATTTCTGCTAAACATATCGCTTTTCTTTGTTTTCATTTGAATATTGTGTATGGTGAAAATTGGTTGCCGCGGAGAATCAAGAAAAAAGAACTGTTTTTCTCTCCTTTTTTGCTGAAACTAGAGTTAACCCTCTCCTATGCGAAATGAGTTTCTGCAGAAGAGGAAGCCTAGATTTCCTCTTCTACAGACGTACATAAATGCGCCCTAAATCTTTTCTTTTGAAAAAAATTAATTCATTCTTTCCTTTGTCACAAGAAAGGTGCCACAACATACAATGAAACAGTAGGCTATATTCGAACTTAGAAAAAAAAATTATCCCTAAAGCAAAATCCTGTTATTGCATAAATGCACCCAGAACAATCCTAATGTACCCACGTTATTATTATTTTTTTCCTTTTTCTCCCCTCAAAAGACAACCATCAAACTTGTTTGATGGTTGTCTTTTGAGGGGAAAAACCATCAAACAATTTCTTGTAAAAAAATGTAAGATTTACAAACATTACATCATCATCCTTAGGGGTCGTTTGTCTTTTACACATGGGATATAGAAATACAATTTACACATGTAAATGATGAATATTCAAATTTTAAGTATGTAACGTTTACACATGCTTTTTTTTTACAATGTTTGCCTAATAACGTTATTTTCGAATCATTTACATATGTGATTTATTTTATCATATTTGTTTCAATGATATGTGTAAATGTATTAAAAGATTTTGTAAATGATACTTATTATTTATTAAATTAAATTCTAATATAATTGTTTAAAAAAGGAGAAAAAATGTCCATTTATATCAAAATTTTCATTTGCATTTTAGATCCTTCAAAAATAGCATGTCTTTCAACATGAAATATACTTTTAAAAAAAATATATTTCTATCAGTGATCACCTTCACAAAAACACATTATAACATATTTGGTTAATTAAAAATGAATTTATATTTTGATGGTTAAGCAAATAGCATTATTATTAATATTTTTATTAATTGATATTCAATTCAATATTGATCTTAATTAATTATTCAATTTGCATAAAACTTAACCCACGCACCTCATATGGTTTATGCTAATATTTATTTTTGAATGATGCCACAATGCTATATAAATGAGTGGTGCTATTGGCACCACACTTTCTGCTATTGGCATCGCACTACAAGACAAAAAATTTTTTTTTCCTAAACTACCCTTCCTCCCTCCTCCCTCTCTTCCCTTCCTCCTCCTCCCTCCTCCTCCCTCCTTCCTCCCTCTCCCAGCCTCCACCCTCATCCCCTCCCCTCCCCCTCCCCCTCCCAGTCGCCGGCGGGGAGGGAGATCGGCCGGCAGCCGGCGGCGGAAGCCCCCAGCCGGCTGGCCTCCCTCCCCCTCTCTCCCTCTCCCTCTTCTTCCTCTCTCCCTCTTCTTTCCCTCTTCCTCTCTCCCTCCCTCTCCTTCCCTCCCCTACTTTCTTCTCCCTCCCCCTCCCCCTCCCCCTCCCAGTCGCCGGCCGGGGGGGGGGGGGGGTGAGATCGGGCTGCAGCAGGCCGCCTGCTGCAGCGCCTGCTGCTGCAGCCCGATCTCCCCCCCCCCCCCCGGCCGGCGACTGGGAGGGGGAGGGGGAGGGGGAGGGAGAGAGGAAGAGAGGGAAGAAGAGGGAGAGAGGAAGAAAGAGGGAGAGGGAGGAGGGGGAGGGAGCCAGCCGGCCGGGGATCCCTCCCCGCCGGCGACGGGGGGAGGGGAGGGGAGGGAGAAGAAGAGTAGGGGATGGAAGGAGAGGGAGGGAGAGAGGGAGAAGAGGGAAAGAAGAGGGAAAGAAGAGGGAGAGAGGGAAAGAAGAGGGAGAGAGGAAGAAAGAGGGAAATGGGAGGGAGGCCAGCCGGCTGCCGGCCGGGGCTCCCTCCCGCCGGCGACTGGGGGGGGGTTGAGGGGTGGAGGCTGGGAGAGGAAGGGTGGAGCTGGGAGAGGGAAGGGAGGGTTGAGGAGGAGAGGAGGAGGGCGAAGGAGGAGGAGGGAAAAAAGGGGAGGGGTAGTTTAGGAAAAGGTTTTTTTTTTTTTTTTCGGGTGGGAAGAGCAGAAAGTGTGGTGCCAATAGCACCACTCATATAAATACATTATTTCTTCTTTTTTACATTCATATATCATGTTTAAAGATTTTTAAAGTATTGCAATAATAAATGACTTTAGAAAAATCATATTGAGATATTGGAAGAAAACTAAATAATAAGGTAATTAGCTAGTTAAAAGTTGATATAGAGAATCATTGAGATATTTATCTTATATATTGTCCTTTAAAATTTTTATTATCATATGTATTTTGTCTTACAAATTCTGTTCCTTAAAATCATTGGAGCCACTTTAATATTCTAATGTGTTTTTGTATTACAAATCTTATCTCTTAAAATCATCCGTTTTGAGACTTATTTTATTATTATTTTTTAATGTGTTGGAGGGGTTTCGAACCCAGAACCTCTTTCATGGAAATGTCCAAACATTGAGACCTCTTTTATTATTATTTTTCTAATGCATTGGAGGGGATTGGGTTTTGAACCTAAAACCTATTTCACGGAAATGCCCCAACACCAAACTGTCCGCCTCCAACAACAGGTATTCTTCAAAAGCGCACCTCAACATGTGTTCAAATCTTGGTGTAAAAATGGGCTCATTTTCACACCATTTACACATTTGATTTACACGCAAGATGCGTAAATAATTATAGACAAACATGATTGATTCGTAAATGTTACACATATTCACCATTTACATGTGTAAATGGGTGTAGACAAACGACCACTTAAAGCCATGTCCCAACTATATTGGATTTGCAAGCATTCCATGTCAAACCTTTAATCCTTACTGCTTATGATTGGATTTGGCCCCTGCAGCCAACAACTATAGAAATCCGATGGTCCTAGTCAATCAATAATAACCCCTAATAGCACAGGTTACATTGATGCTGTTTGTGACCATAACATTATTTAGTTTGACTCTTAAACTGATTGGCTTTGCTGGTCTAGACAGGATTCTCTGTATTGTCTTTTTTTGCTTTTGTTTCCTTCAAATGAAGTTCATTCTTTCTACCAAAAAGCAAAAAAAGGGTAGATGGTCAGACAAAATGGTTCCAACTACATTAATTTTTTTAAACTTGACGTGAAACTAAGGTGCCGACACTACTCAACCATGAGTGTGTTGGCAATTACTTAAGCATGTTTGTTTGCATTAGAATATATAGGAATTGAACACACGGGGTGGTGAAAAATGATAATTAAAGGTGAATTTCAAAAAATTAACATCAAATGTCATTCTCTTTTATGGAAATAGAATCAAAGTAAGATGTTATTTGATGCTCATTTTTTTAATTTCACTTTTGATCTCCATTTGTAATTACTCTATGTATTCAATTCTTATGTATTTTATTGCAAACAAACAGGGCCGAAATTTTTTATTTGATAGAGAGAAAATTTAAAAAATTAAGTTACAAGAAAGTGGCTAAAAGAGCATTTGGAGTGCTCCAAAATTTAAATTTTAAAAGACTTTATGGAAATGAGCATATGAGGATTCTTGTAAAAAAAGTTCTGACAAAAATTTGAGGGCATTTGAAAATTTCTAGCCAAGAACTCCTCAAATTCTTGCTATCAAACAGGCATGTAGCTCAGTTAATACAGTCTTAAGGGTTTTAGCCAATTCCATTGGATAACAGCCAAAATCATTATGAAAACAATGGATGAGGTTAAACAGTAACTTCCATAGCACCAGCTTTGAAGGTTCGGAATAGGTACGAGTTCATGCATTGCAACCTTTGTAACATTTAGGGTTTTTCCACTACTCTCACCCTTTTACCCCATTTATTAACAGATATTATTCATGAAATATTAAAAAAAATATTTTCTAAAAACCCCCTAAGTATTATTGAGAACTCCATTTTTTTTCATATATGGCCTGCGCAAGAAATTTTTTTTTTTATATGTAGAGTGTAATTTCCTGGGTCCATCACTGGTTGTATCAGTCATGGGTGGGCTTAGCATTTGCACATTCTAAATCGAACAGAGGCCTAGTTGGGTGTTGGGTGGTTGGTGGGGTGGGTCTAACTGTCTAAGTCAAGGGAGTTATGGATTTACCCCAACTCATGCACATCAAACCTGGCCCAACACTATCTCTCTGCTATTTAGAACTATGATTAATCTAGCCATGGTTGACGGCTCAGCATTTAAGAAACAAATATTAGTGTGATCTTCGCCTTTAACTTCACTCTGCAGTAGGATCTGCAATTTGGACAATTTGGGTTCATAAGATACCAATCAATTTATGTTCAATACATGGCACTATTAAATCAGTCCTGAATTTCTAAGTACTAGCATTCAATACATGTTACTCTGTAAACAGGTTTTCACTTATCAAATCACTCAGAGATGCATTATTAAAAGTATGTTTGGTGCACACAGACACACACTTAAAATAGGAGAGGGAGAAAGTGCTAAAACAAAATCTGACTCCCTCTCATATTACCTGAACAACTGATGGCACATTCATTGCTTTTAATAACAGGGGGTTCTTAGTCATTATAGCTCTTTAATTACATTCAACCATCTCCTTGAGTCAAACTCAATTTGTTGGCAATGGGCAGAGTTAGGTCCAACTCGGATAAGGGTTTTAGCTGCCCCATTTTTTTTTTGTTTAAAGGGGTAATTGTATTAAGAAAGGAGAAGAAATAATACAAAGGCACAGAGGCCTCCAAAAAATAGAAAATACAGGAGAGGCAGAACAAAACAAAATGGCCATGAGAAAAAGCTAAAGAACCAAGATAGAGAAGTTCACATGGAACTGTAATTCGCAGGAATTTTCAAAAACCTGAAGAGAGAGCCGAGCTGATGGCTGTCAAAAGTTTTGGAAATCTTCTTCAGAGAAATGCACAGGTCGTCATGCAGATGAGCTATGATCTGATTTAGAGCAAGGTGGAGATCTTCATAAATAGCATCATTTCTGGCCTTCCAAAGAGCATGGATGACAAGCAAGAAGACAGACGCCATAAATCTCTTCCCAGCCGAGTCATTTCCACTAGAAAGGGAGAGCCAAATTGAGGATGCAGAGCAGCAGTAGGGGTGCAGGACGCAAGTAGCATCGATCAGCCAGTGCCAGAGGGATTGATCTTTAGTGCAGGAGAAGAAGAGGTGGCTGACTGAGTCTTCACCATTGAAGCAGAGGTTGCATCGCGAAGCTAAGGAGAATCCAAGGTGCTGAAGACGAGATTCAGTGGGAATTCTATTGAGCATCAAGCGTCATCCAAAGCAACTGACTCTGGAGATGGAGATGTCATTCCAAATGAAAGGAGGCCACTGGAGGATGGGTCCCCTAGACCTGGTTGCGTTCCAAATAGCATGCAGAGAGAGCTGGCCATAAGTAGCCTCTTTCCAGTAGAGTTGGTCTCTAGCAGAGGAGCTTGGAGAGAGGTAAGAAGTAGCAGAAGATAGCAGGTCTTGGACTGCAGTTGGCAGATTAAGGGGGATATGCCAAGAGCCTGAGTGGAAAAGGGAGGCAAGACGTTGATCCAGTGGATTTTAGCTGCCCCATTGCTATATCAAGGTTTTAAAACTCAGCTTAAATCAAGTTGCATCTGATCTGATAGTTATCAAAGAGATTTCCACATAAGTATTCTAGTTTGAATTTGATAAATAAAAATTATTTATAAAGTACAATTGAGATAACAAAATAGATTATAAGCAATGAGACAAATTAAATCTGATTTATTAACAACTAATGAGAAGATCACCCTTATTATCTTAACCACCCCATTAAATCATGGTTGGAAAAACTCGTGACTCGGTCTCGACTCGTCCAATGAAAAAAAAATGAACTCGGATAGAGTCAACTCAAAGACTCCAGAAACTCTTGTTTTTAAACAAAAAAATCTTTAAAATATTTAAAAATGAGTAAAGTACTTATAATATATATTTACATGCATTCATTACTACCAGTTCACATTATAATAAATTTTTATATGCAAGGATAATATTATTATAAGGAAAATAAAAGAAAAAGTATTGCATATTACATAATTTGTTAGTACAAATGTCGAATGTAAAAGAACAAATATGAGTTTCAAATTATATTCCAGCTACCATTTTTAAATTGATGACTTCAAACTTTGTGCATAATTACTTAAAAATTTACATTATTTGTTTAAAATTAGATCTACCTCTGAATTATGATTCAAACTACAAACAACTTATTAAAATAAGGTGAATCGGCCGAATCTTCCCAATATTTAACTCCATCCTTTCTCAAAACGAGACAACTCAAGAGAGTCATGAGTCAATTCAGGGAGTTTTCCGAAGTTGCATTTAATATTATCATATCCATTCTTTTCTGGCATTTTTACCAACTGGAGTCACACAAATGACAGTGAGGGATTTTCAATCCCTGCCGTTCACAAAAGTGGAAGCCCCCTTGATTTAAAGGTTTTTACCGAAAGTTCTTCACAAAGTTATGTAGGACTCTCATAGATAGGAGAAAGTTTCCCCTACTATACTATCATCATAACCTATCTAAACGCCCAACAATATCTCCCAATAATTAAAAAGGGTTTACAGGACGAAGGCTTGAATTCTTATCAGTACACATTATAAATTAAAGCTGTACTGAAATTCTATTTTCACGACCTTTATATTTATATTGTTATTTTGTACACTAAACTACCCATATTGTTTAAAAATGAAGATTTGTAATCTTCTTTTTCTTAATCTGATTATATTTAAAAACTTTGTGAAAAAGAATGGCCCAAACAATTTGATATGTTAATTTAGGTAGTTAGGCTGGATTCAAAAAAAAAAAAAAAACCATGGTCTTGGTAGCGAATCTTACAGAGCCATGGAAGGTTTTTATTTCTTTTCATCTCTTTTATTGTACCTTTCTTAAGTCTTTAACATATTTTACCGTTACCTATAAAAAAAAAATGAACCCCAATGAAAACTAATCTAGGCTTAAATTTGGCCTTTTGGCCAACCCATTTTCCTAACTGCTCTAGATGATTTGAGTCATACGCCACCCTGGTCCATTGCCTAAAAAACTTGAAAACCGAGGTTCGCTGTCGATCATTTTCTTTTTGACCATCAATTTTTTTTCACATACATGAATGGCCCTTTGATGAATAAATTAACAGCTTTGTTTCTACAGCTACTTCACATGAGAACCTGCTTCTTATATATGGGTCCGGATTGCATAATGTAACCCATATTGGCATGTGTGCTGCAACGATTCATAGGTCCCATATTGTTTAGATAGTGAACATTTAATAAACGAGAGGTTGCCGAGTTGGTTGGGAGCCTTGTCTGCACTTCGGTGACCAATGATTGATTCCTGGATCTCTCACTCCTCTCATGTGAGTCATGTTCTTCTTCTCCTTGTATTTGTGAGTCCGTTCTCCCTACATATGCGATCGTTCATGCAAGTGCTCTCTCTCCACATGTGTAGATGCTTTAATGGGTCTCGGCCCTTCTGGTGGGATAAAAAAATTATTATTTAATATAAGGGAAAAAAAAAACATAAAAATTGGACGGATAGGATCTGTCTTTCTCAAAGGTATGTGTTCTTCTCATCAGGCCATCCATGGTGGGACCAATCATTTGTGAACCACCTACGTGAATATCGTGCAAGGCAGGAGGGTGTGTGTGGAAAGGGATCCTTGTTTTCAAATAACACAAACGGCAAACTGTCAACATCCTTGTACAATTTTCTAGAATGTTTGAAGAAATTAAGATGCATTTCTCTTCAATTAGAAACATATTACATGCTTTAGTACTATGAATGAATGAGAGAAGATTTGAAGACTTTCTAGAATACACACATTAATCATTTGAGGGATGAATTTAGAAAGATAATGGTTTTTTTTTTTTTTTTTTGTTCTCTCTTATCACCAGCCAAGGTATGAGAAAATATCTGAAGACTTTGTAGAACATACAAGTCAGTCATTTGAGAGATCAAGAAGACTTTCTAGAATACACACATTAATCATTTGAGGGATGAATTTAGAAAGATAATGGTTTTTTTTTTTTTTTTTTTTTTTTTTGTTCTCTCTTATCACCAGCCAAGGTATGAGAAAATATCTGAAGACTTTGTAGAACATACAAGTCAGTCATTTGAGAGATCAATATAGAATGATATTGTTAAGGTGGCAGGACCCTTCGGAGATCCAATTAACGCCGGACTGAAACACCAACATATGCGGGGAAGAAGACCATGTGTATGAGAGAGTATTGCATATGGATCATACTCTTGGTAGTTAGGTAAGAATAAAAAGTCCAACCATGGGCTATCCCTTAATTCTCAATTTAGAAAGATAAGCGCCAAGGAAAAAATTGAAGGCATTAAAGTTGTGAATGTAAGCTCTCTAATTAGTGCATGTTTGAGAGGTCTAATTTTTCCTATATTTCTCTATTTCTCTAAAATCGATAGAGGTTTGAAAAATAAAGTGTTTGGCACCACCTTTCAGCCTCTACATATTTTAGAAAAGTAGAGGCAATGACTCTACTTTTCACAACCCCCTTGATGAGGTAGTTGAGAAATAGAGGAAAAAAGAAGATGCGGAGCTACAGTGTTTATGCATAATCTCACACAGTTCGTTTTTTCAATTTTTCTCCAAATCTGGGAGGCCCAATCAAGATCCAAACCGTTGAAAATTTTCATAAGGTCAAACACGAAATATAACCAAATTTAGTCGTTGAATCATCACCAATCTAAAGATATGTGCCACAAACCGTGAGCCATTGGATATAATTTGTTATGATCTGTGGGCCCCAAACACAACATCAAAACCGTTGGATATGCTTGGGAGGCTGAAAATAGCTACATGGTCAATTTTGATCACATAATACCTTATAAATCACGAGATATGTGCAAAATAAAAATAATCATTGATGTATTATGCTCAATATTGTATTTGTCCATGAGCAGTAAACTGTTTTAATTTTTTTATTATTTAGAGGCGTGTAAAATAAGATCTAAACTGTTAGTAATGTTCACAATATCAAACATGACTGAGACCAAATTTCACCCATTGGATCATCACTAATCTCTAGATATGTGCAAAAAAGTGAGTCATTAGCTATAATTTTGTGCCCAAACACAAGATCCAAACTGTGAGATCTCTTTGGAAGGCTGAGCACGTCCATATGGTCAATTTTCATGGCCTAATACCTTGTGAATCTCAAGAAATATGTGGAAAAAACTCTCAACCAATTATATAAAAATATCTATTTCGTATAGACTCTTGCATTATTAAACACCTCTTTTTATTTTAGCCTCTTTTTTGTATGGGTCTATATTGAATGGTCTTTAAGAAATAGACTAGTGGTCCCAAACATAGTTAACCAAATATAATTTTAGGATGTGATTGTGCAGGGTGCTGCAAAAACGAGAAGGAAAAAGACGCTCGCTGGTTGTTTGGTGGAGTGAATAGCAACAACATAATGCTCCATCTTTAACCTTTTTTCTGAGAGGATCCAAGATTCCGATGTTAGGGGAGAAATTCGCATTACCGCGGAAAAGGAAACGGCAGCATATTTGTTTGTTCTATATCGAACACCTACGAATTCACAATAAACTAAGTTTTCAAGAAGAAAAATTAGGGGTGAAAAGTGAAGCTTTTAGACTTTGTAGATTGAACCCTCATATTTCAAAGACTTGATTTATTAGGGGATAGCATTTGATGGCTGTTGGTGAACTTTCACATTTCCTTTGTCAATTGACCCTCTCTGGTTGCAGGGCATTGTTTATAATTTCTTTAAAAAATCTACACATGTGCTGGCATTCTTGAAAGGTAAGGCGTGTGGAAAAGTACCGCAGTTTCCTAATAACACCAATGACATACTATTAACAACCTTCTGGAACTTTCTAGGATAGCTGATGAAACGAGATATGCAATGGATTACTCGTCAATATGAAAATAGATTTCATGCTTTTATTACTATGAATGAAAAAGTTATGAAGACTTTCTAGATTCTAAATATTAGTCATTTTAGAGATCGAACTTAAAAAGGATATGTATTTCAAGAAACCGGATTTTAGACCTGAATCACCATGGATCTCAACAACACTAGTTACAGATGGGGTTGATAGCGCCCCATAGTAGATGGCCCACACAGTTTCTAACAATCAAGACATAACACATTTGCATTATAAGGGCCCATTGGCTATCCATTGAGAAGTTGGAGGGTTCTGACATCCTCTCTCACTTCTAAAATGAGATGGTATTTAGATAGTGATAATATTCTCCTACCAACAAACTATATAAGCTATATGCAGTCCAACTCATGTGACTATTAGATGTAAGTTTAACGATGGGAGGACGGTAAATGAAAAGGTCTCTTCATTGACAAGAGGAGTCCAAAAAAACGCAAGCCCACTATATCAGCTTAGCTATTGATTTAATAATCTTAAAGTTTAATGACATTTTAATTGAGATTCAACTCAACGGGCGGGCAAGTGAAGATTCAATGAAGGTAAAATTAGGCTCATGCTCGATCATGTTTAAAAAAGATCTCTTCCTTACAAACTCAGAATCTTAATAAAAAAAAAAGAAGGAACGAAGGAAAAGAAGAAGAGACAATCCATATGATTACATCCCTCATTAGAGATAAATAATCATTTTTCATCTTCTCACTTCATTACACTTGGGATAAACAAGAAACCCTAATAATCCTAACTAATAATATGTACAGGTAGAGGCATCTTCCCAGCAATCATCAAGAGAGAGAGAGAGAGAGCTTTCGTTGACAATGACGAAATCAAACAGAAAGAAAGCGAGTTTTCAAACATGGCCGGAACTACCGGTCAAATTTATACAAAACAATTGAAAAAAAACAAAAGACCAGACAATTCAGTTTTCCGTTTCAAACAAGGTTCCGAGTTGTGGCATACACATGACATTCAATTGAACCAATCCAAGCCATCCAAATCTTTCCACTTCTTTCATTGCCCACAACCTAAATTCTGCGTTGGTCACATGGTCTTTGCCCCTTACTTGGTCTTTAAATGACCACTGATTGGATTTCAACGTCATGATCATTCAATTTAATGTGAAGTGATCCTCCACGTATCAGGCCTTTAATTGGGCCTAATCGCCTGGTGACCCACCCGAAAAATGTGGGTCAGACCTTAGGTCAAGTTTGGTCTAGGCCCTAATACCCATTTACCTTAAATATGAATTTATGTGAGAATTCATGTACATGCATTAATTAACATTATTATAATCTATTTAGCAACAATCAGTAAAAGTTAATTGGGTCTATTAGTTTGAGTCTAATATATAATCACCCCATTAATAAACGGATCAGGTTCGGATCAACCATGAACCAACGAAGACGGAACCGTTAGCGTTTAACGGACTTTTAACTGTAGACCGTGACCAATGATATTGACGTCAACGTTGGCGTGTCACGACTCATGAATGGTAGACTTGCCACAGATTAGGGAATTGTGGTAAACGCACATCTCAAAGAAGGAGTTGATATTAGACCCCCCTGTTCTTTTGTCGTACATGATATGTGCACTTGTTTTTCCTTCTCATGAATATGAATGAGTGAAAGAACTGTTCACAATCAAGCCCTTTGTAATCATCATTATGTAATCGGATTTAATATCAAAATGGGACCTACATTAGGGAAAAAAGGTTTAAGTATTAAAAAATTAATTCGTATGAATCTAACAATAAAGGTGAAGATCCAAAACAACCAGCAATTGATTCTTCCTTTCATGAAATTAAAAGTCTCATTCATTAGAACTATTTTTTTTCACCATAAATTCCTATGAATCCAACACCAATAAACATATGAGCCTTTAGTCTTTTCGAATATTTACAAATCAATTATCTTTACTTTTGGTTCTTACATACACTCACTCATATTTCTGTAAAAGAAAATACCAGTCCACCTCCTTGGAAAGTGATTAGAATATTTTTTCCATTGTGTCGAACCAAATCAGCTAAACTTCTTAAATGACAAAAACACCTTCATCATAAACTAGATCATAGTAAATTTTGTGTTGTTGAGAAAAAGTCTAAATCAAAATATCTTTTATCGTGATAATTTTACAATAAAGATATATTTAGCCAAAGGTACACAATGGAAGCTAAATGTATTCGAAAGGCAATTTTTCCTTTTAAATTAGCTTTTAATCTAAACATAATTGTATAAGAATTTTGGCCTTTGATAACCAATCAACACAGCTGATCATAAAAGTAACATTTTTTTTTTCATTTTATAGGGAGTGTGGGTGGTTGTGTATAAAAGAAATAATTTGTTATTATATCATATAATAAAAAAATCAGTCGTACATGTAAAACTCTTACAAACTCGAGTTTTCTTTTCAATATTTTGATTTTAGGGCTTCAAAGTCAAATAATTCTATAAGAGCATTATCATTGATCTTCCTTAGCTCTTGATATCCACTTAAGATAGTTGATTGAGAAAAAATAAAAAATCTTCATTATTATCGAGAAAAGTAGGTGATTGTTTATTATAAAAGCAATAATCTTGTTTATAAAAGCAATAATCTGTCGTTTTGTAAATATTAAAAGAGCAATCAAGTATGTTTAATTCCTAAACTCCTAAGTTTACTATTCAACTTTTGATTTTAGGGCCTCCAAGTTTAATGATGTTATAAGAGCAATAATTGATGTATCTTCTGGTAGCCTTTGATTGTTAATCAAAATACTTGATCATAAAAGTTAAAAGTTGTCGTTTTGTCATAGATGTATATGTGATTGTCTATAAAAGTAATAATTTATCAGTTTATAAATACTATAAAAAGGTAGTTACGATGCCTAAAATTCTTCCAAACTCGAGTTTGCTTTTCTCTGGTACCTCAAAGTTTAATGACTCTTATAAATGCATCAATCATTGTGTCTTCTCTAGCTTCGATTGCCGATCATGGAAGATATCCATAAAGTTAAAAATTTTGCCATTTCACAAGGAAAATATAGGTCTGTAAAATAATAATTTCTCATTTCATAAATACTAAAAAAAAAAAGACTTGTATGTAAAATTCTTAAAAATCTGAGTTCACATTTCACGTTTTAGGACCTCAAAATTTAATGATTAATTACTTAAGAGGAGAAATCTTTGTATCTTCCTCTAGAGTTCAATTCAGGTGTTCTGTTTGAGGTAGTGTTTCAACTGACCCTAAGTAGCAGATAAGGAGAGTATGACTTTCTACAATGAAAAGTAAAGAGGTTCAAGTACCCCTTGGGTATGCTTTCTACAAGGCAAACTGCAATTCTTTTTTCCTTGGCGCTTAAGAACCCAAGGGGGGGGGGGGGGGGGGGGGGGGTGTAAGAGAAGACAGCCTTGTGAGTTCAGACATTGTAACAAATAGAAATAGAAATAGAAGGGGGGGGGGGGGGGGGGTTGTAAATATCAATATTTCAAAGAGAAGACAGCCCTGTGAGTTCAGACATTGTAACAAATAGAAATAGAAATAGAATCCTTCTAGAAATCCAATCCCCCCCCTCTCTCTCTTTCAAAGACTTTTCATTGGTGGCTGCTTCCATGACCCCCTTCCCCTCGCATATTTCTCGCAATCGCCGCCCATTCCTGTCATTGACTCTCCCTCTCTCTCCCTCTCTCCCTTTCTCCCTCCTCTTCTTCTTCCTCCTCCTTGGCATATTGTCCATAAAGCCTTTAATCCCTGTTTCCTCATCTCTAATCCACAGCAGAAAATCCCTCTCTCAAGGCTTCCACACAAGTAAGTTTTCAAAAATCTCATCTTTTCTCTTCCTGCTCCTTTTCAAGTCACAGCTTCTGCACCCATCAAGTGAAACAGACAAAAAAGCTAAAAAGCTCAAGTCTTTGCAAGGGATTCCAGACATATTTCATCATTTGGAGTGAGATTTGATCTCAGATCGAGAATTGGTTTCTGGGTCTTCCATAAACATCCATAAACCCAAAGATTGTATGCTCACAGGCAATCTAGACCCATTTCTTTGCAAGGGATTCTAGATATATTTTCGTCATTTGAACTGAGTCTTGTGTTCAGATCAGGAATTTATTTCTGGGTTTTTTTCATGAACATCCATAAATCCAATGATTGTATGCTCACAGGCCATCTGATCTTCGGATCATGGCCTCTGAGCGCCCCTTTTTGAACCTTTCTCATCCAACACCGACCAATCCACACCGTCCATCTTCCACTCCACAGGCACAGATCAGTAATCTATCTTCTAGGATGAATCCTCATTTCACTGTGAGTGAAACTGATGCTTCTACCTCTGGTCCCCCACTATCCCATTCATCTTCTACTCGGCGCAGCGCGTCTGCAAGGTCGAAACACGTTTCTGGCCGGATTTCCATTGATGGGTCTGATTCTTCTTCTAATTTTGGGAATTCAGCACCTGGGTTTACAGTTGAAGGGCTAGGAGGCCCCTCCTCGTCCACCCGCCGGCGATTAGGCTCAAGGGGTATTGATTCTGAGGCGTACAATTCCTCATCTCTGAGAGAAATCAGTGATGAGAGCGCTCGGATTGTCTATGTGGATGAACCTGAAAGGACCAATGAGAAGTTTGAATTCGCAGGCAATTCAATTCGCACTAGCAAGTACTCAATCCTGACCTTCCTCCCCAGAAACTTGTTTGAGCAATTCCACCGCGTTGCCTACATCTATTTTCTCATAATCGCGATCTTGAACCAGCTCCCACAACTTGCGGTGTTTGGCCGCACTGCGTCCATTCTTCCTCTGGCGTTTGTTCTGCTTGTCACTGCAGTGAAAGACGCCTATGAGGACTGGCGGCGGCACCGATCAGATCGAATGGAGAATAATCGGTTAGCGAATGTATTAGTGAATGGCCAGTTTGAACCAAAGCGATGGAAAGATATTCATGTTGGTGAAATTATTAGAATTCAATCTGATGGGGCGATTCCCTGTGACATAGTCTTGCTTTCAACAAGTGATCCAACTGGGGTAGCCTATGTCCAGACGATCAATCTCGATGGGGAGTCGAATTTGAAGACCCGTTATGCGAAACAGGAGACTCTTTTGAGGTTGCCTGAGAAGGAGGGAATGAAAGGTGTATTGATTCGTTGCGAGCGCCCAATAGAAACATTTATGGATTCATGGCAAATATGGAAGTGGATGGAAAACGTGTGTCACTTGGACCTTCGAATATCATCCTCCGTGGGTGTGAGCTCAAGAACACTGCTTGGGCTGTTGGCGTTGCGGTCTATACTGGCAGTGAGACAAAGGTAATGCTTAATAGCTCTGGTGCCCCATCAAAGAGAAGCCGGTTAGAATCGCATATGAACAGAGAAACTATACTACTCTCGCTGTTTCTCATCACCTTGTGCACAATAGTCTCCACCCTTGCTGGTATCTGGCTGCGGCAACACCGTGATGAGCTGAACACTTTACCATACTACCGCAAGAAGGACTACTCTGGGGAGGAGGAGAGCAATTACAATTATTATGGTATTGGGATGGAGATCTTTTTCGCTTTCCTCATGTCGGTGATCGTTTTCCAAATCATGATCCCAATATCACTTTATATATCAATGGAATTGGTGCGTCTTGGACAGGCCTACTTAATGATCCGAGATACCAATCTGTATGATGAGACATCCAATTCGAGATTCCAATGTAGGGCATTGAATATAAATGAGGATCTTGGGCAGGTTAAATATATCTTCTCAGATAAAACTGGGACGCTGACAGAGAATAAGATGGAGTTTCAGTGCGCGAGCGTGCTGGGAGTGGATTACAGAGGAGGAAAGTCACCTCTGAATGGAGAGCAAGATGATTGCTTTGTCATAGGTAGTGTAGCTTCTCTCTGTGTTAGTTTTAGGAGGCATTTGGCTGTATCAGAAAAATGCTATCACTTTGAATATGAAATGGATGGTTATTCTTTCCACTTTACACTCAAGGCAGTATGGAGATTAGAAATCACATGAAGGGGGATACTGTTTTCTCTGACTTACAACATGGTCCATATCAGGAGTGCAAGAAAACAGTGTGGAAAAGACAGCACCCCTTACCTGATGTTGTTTCTAATTTTTATCTCCTTCAGTGCATAGTGGGTTGGATGCCTAATGTTTCTGCCCACAAGTCAATGTGATTACCATTTCGTGTACATCCAAAGCTCCAATTCTTGCCCTTATGTTTTGATGTTATTTTTAACCATCCAAAGTATTCAAACCTCTAGCAATTTGGGGTAGATGCAATAACTTCCTTAATTACTGGTACCCTATAAAGCTTTGATTGCATGTAGCACTGATATGGGTTATTTTGTGATTGGATCAGTCAGTGGGCAGGTTTGGAGGCCGAAGATGAAGGTGAAGACAGACCCTGAGCTCCTGCGAATTTTGAAAAGTGGGAGTGAAACACATGGAAGGCATGTTAGTGATTTCTTCCTTGCACTTGCTGCATGCAATACGATTGTTCCTATAATTGTGGATACACCAGACCCTTCACAGAAGTTGATAGATTATCAGGGCGAGTCTCCTGATGAACAGGCATTGGCTTATGCAGCTGCCACATATGGATTTGTGCTAGTCGAACGGACCTCAGGGCACATTGTCATTGACATTCAGGGTGATAGACAAAGGTAATTTTGCTTATTTCTTTCTGTTATTTCTTTGCTGCCCTCTTTTATTGTGTGGGTGGTACTATCTGGTTTTAGTAGTTGCAACAGTAACATTTGCAGAAATGATTGCAGCAGTAACATTTGTGGAACTAATTGCAACAATAGTCGTAGTCTTTGTTCCTAAGTTTAGGAGTTTGCTCCTCAAATGATGAGAGTTTGCAAAAATAGCATCACTTATATACAAATAGTTGACTATTAATAGGAATTGTGGAAATGAGTCTGATTCTGAAAAACTCAATGAAGTACTTGCATAACTTTAATAAAGAACTAAAAAGCATATGTGTATATAGAGTCACATATTTACAGCACATTCCTTATCAGTTAGAGGTGGCCACTTCTCAGTACAAACCAAGTATTTTGGTTCAGGAGTGCATCTAACTACACTATACTTGTTTTAAAATTAAAAGAAAAATTGGACCAAGTGTCAAGTACGCAAGTTGATTTTGATTAGAGGCCTTTCTATTAGAGTTGGGTCTCATTTTTTAGTTCTGATTTCTGAAACCCTTTTGAATTTTTTATTTTATTTTATACTTTTCAAAGGGTCTCGTTTAATATACTAAGCTTGCATTTTTATTAATCCCAATTTTTGGGCAGTGCAGGTTTGATGTTTTAGGTATGCATGAATTTGACAGTGACCGAAAGAGGATGTCAGTTATAGTAGGTTGTCCAGATAAAACTGTGAAACTATTTGTGAAAGGTGCAGACAGTTCGATGTTTGGTATCATCAATAAATCTTTAAATTCTGACATGATTCGTGCGACGGAGGCCCATCTGTACACGTACTCATCGTTGGGACTAAGAACATTGGTTGTTGGCATGCGGGAATTGAATGGTTTGGATTTTCAGCGATGGCAATCAGCATATGAAAGAGCAAACAGTGCATTGACAGGAAGGGCAAAACAACTACGAGAAGTTGCACTCAGTATCGAAAGCGATATCAGCATATTGGGAGCCAGTGGCATTGAAGATAAACTGCAACAAGGTGTGCCAGAGGCTATAGAATCACTGAGACAAGCAGGAATTAAAGTGTGGGTTTTGACAGGGGATAAACAAGAAACAGCCATTTCCATTGGCTACTCCTGTAAGCTCTTGACTAATGAAATGACCCAAATCATAATAAACAGCAATTCTATGGAATCTTGTAGAAGGAGTCTAGAAGATGCAAAGATCATGTCTCAGAAACTTATGACAATGTCTGCTGCTACCCAGAATACTGAGCAAAATGTGGGATCCACTGGGGTTCCACTTGCTTTGATCATCGATGGCACAAGCCTGGTCTATATTTTTGAAACTGAACTGGAAGAAAAGGTATGTGTTCATTGTGCACCCAATTCCCAAGCAGCTTGAGTATTTTACCATAATGGATCCTGATGAAAATTAGAAACTGCATGGATGGAATAGTTATTCTCTGCCTTTTCAGCCGCAAAACGTTGTAAGCACTGATGGTTGTTTTGAATGAATTGGGCAGAAAAATAAGGAAATTGTACAGCATATGGATAAATATCTATTTTCCAAAAAAATAAACTGATTGCAGTTTGGGATCATCCTAATGCAACCTATTTATATTCTTTGCAAGAATGATCTTTTTTTGTTATGTTGTTGATTTATAAGCATATTTGAATTCTCTCCTCTTGAATGGTTGCAGCTGTTTGAATTAGCAACTACATGTACTGTGGTCCTTTGTTGCCGGGTGGCTCCACTGCAGAAGGCTGGCATTGTTGCACTTATAAAGAATAGGACGGATGACATGACTCTTGCCATTGGAGACGGTAATAATCTTCTTTCTCATGTATTCTTCATCGAATTTCAAAACAATGATTAGAATACCATTGCTTCATATAGATGATAATCGAGAAGTCGATGAAAAAAGTAAAATGATGAGAGAAACATCGATACTCTGTCAGATGTGAATTTGTACTCATGTGCTCGGACATTGTACATGATGATCCTATATTGAATTAATTCTGTCCAAATCATGACCGTGGTTGTTCCCCTTCCATAGTGTGGTTTTCTTTTTGGACTTTAGATTATAGCATACACGTTGCTTGTATAATGGATGTGTGGCAACCGTGTGTATGGCTTGTACTCTGCCAGAATATGAAATAAGTTCCCAAAAGAAAGATGTTGGTTTTGTTTCTTCATACTGCATTTTCTGACAAGAAAATAATTTATTTTTCTTGCATTCTTGCCAAGTTAATGAACTTTTTATGCTTTGTAATGACCAGGTGCAAATGATGTTTCAATGATTCAAATGGCCGACGTGGGCATTGGCATTAGTGGGCAAGAGGGCCGGCAGGCTGTAATGGCCTCAGATTTTGCCATGGGGCAGTTCAGATTCCTTGTCCCACTTTTATTGGTCCATGGCCATTGGAACTACCATCGAATGGGCTACATGATACTATACAACTTTTACAGGAATGCCGTGCTTGTGCTCGTTCTTTTTTGGTGAGTACTTCTTGCGCAGTTCAGTTTGATCATGCAGTAATTGTATGATCTTTTAGATAGATCAAGAGATGGTCTTTTACCAATAAAGAAGAAGAGATGGTATTTTACTTTTTCTTTGTTCAATTGGCAATTTTACATGGGCCTCACCCTCCATTAATCTAAGCCATCCATCTAGCAGGCCCCATCCACCCTTTAACCATCCCCTCCCCTCCTTGTGTCATCCTATGACTAATTGTCTTGCTAGTAGGCAGTTGCATCAATTAGTCTTAATCTAAAAAGGCAAAACTGGATGGTTTGAAATATCCAACATCCACGATAGAGTGGTAATATTAACAGTTTGTTCACCAAAATGTGGGTTCCAAAAAAGCATTTTACTGGACAAAGAACCGTAAATGATTTCACTGAACATCAAATATTTCTGTGGACTCTTTCTGTCTGTGTCTTCCTCATAACTTGCTCTCTGTTTTGTCTGGGGTAAGCATTAGAGAAAAGTGCATCTCAAATGGACTCGAAACTGAGGACAGGTGGGGTGTTTTTTCTGCTGAGTACTAATTTGGACTTGTTTTGGCTGGAGCTGAAACGCAGCCAAATTTGAATTTGATGCAAATGATTGGAAACCACATGCCTTTTCCTTGTGGTTACCTTCTATTGGTGCCATCCCAAAACATGGAACAACTGTAATAAATTTTCACAGGAATCACACTTGGGTCTTGGTCAACATCCAATTGTGCCTAAATGTTAATGCTATGGTTGTTGTAGGTATGTTCTTTACACAGCCTTCAGTTTGACAACTGCGATCACTGAATGGAGTAGCGTTTTATATTCTGTGATATATACTTCGTTGCCAACAATCATTGTTGGGATTTTAGACAAGGATTTGAGTAGACGGACTCTGCTCCAGTATCCGCAACTGTATAAGGCAGGGCAACGAGAAGAATGCTACAACATAAAACTGTTCTGGCTGACCATGATGGATACTTTATGGCAAAGTGCAGTTATTTTCTTCATCCCTTTTCTAGCATATAGGCATAGTACTGTCTCTGGGTCAGCTATTGGAGATCTGTGGACACTTGCAGTTGTGATATTGGTTAACATTCATTTGGCTATGGACATCATTCGGTGGACGTGGATTACACATGCAGTTATATGGGGCTCTATAGTTGCAACATTCATTTGTGTAATGATCATTGATGCTTTTCCTGGTCTGCCTGGCTACTGGTATGCACTTTCTTTACCTTCTACATTTCTATGTATACATAGGAGTAAATTTATGTAGATAAGCATGTTTAATGAGTTATATGATTCTTGATAAGGTTCATGTGATAATGGTACTTTATCTTGGCCATGTGGGGCTCATAGTTCACTGTGCTAAACTGTTGATACTTGATATAATGGTTACCAGAAAAGTCCCCCAGTGGAATCATAATACATTGATCAACTGCCTTTAAATGAACAGTTAAAAAACAATGCAGCAGTTGAATTCAAATTACAAAGAGCCAAACACCTGGTAGTGTTATTCTTGACAACTATATGTATTTGTGGGTGCATGGTTGGTTGTCAGTGTGGCCCACCTGATAATGGCCATGGGCCAATAAAATAGGCATAACATGACAGCTTATAAAATTTCTCGTACATGTGTATGGTCTTGTCTATCTATTTTGAAGTTTAAATGTATAGTAAGAGGCCATTCAAAAAAAATAAAAAATAGTAGGTTTGATGAGAGCAAATGCTCTAATGTTATCTTCTTTTCCCTTGTATGGTTATCTTTATTGGGGAAAGGCGGGAATCACACCATTCAAAGAAAAAAAAAAAAAGCAGGGATCACTTGGTAGGAAAACAAAACCACCATCAAGGGGCAGAAACACAAATTTCTCGCTGCTAACCGCAAAGAGTACTTCCTCTACTTAAATTTTGTTCCCGCACTATCCCTATCGTGTCCATTGACCTCTTTTATATTTGACTGTTCCAAAAAAAAAAAAAAAAAAAAAAAAACTCTAGTACATGTCATAATTGGACAATCTTGGACTCTCATTAGATAGGTACCGAAATAACCCATCAAGCACACCTAGTTTTGCGTCAGTCGGACATCGTTATACACAAGAAACATGCCGTCTCTGAAAATCACAAAAATATAACTGATAAACAAATAAAAGGATTTTATATGTTTGCCACCACATTTGAGACTCTTTGTTGAGTGGATGTGACAACCCACCCATCCCCGGCCTACGCTTTTAGATCTTCCAAAGCCTTTGTTTTGCATCAAACAGGGCCAAATGCTTTCTTAATTCTAGAAATAAACAGAGAGGATGCAATTCAAGGCACCACCACATCAACACAACTTAGAACTTCCATGCATTTGTATGTACAGGTAAGATTTTTCTTCATTTCCATGATCTGATGAAGTCAGTCCTGAGCTCTGCTACAAGGAAATACCAGTTGGCCATAAAATCCTACCATGTGCAGTAATGTATTTTTATGAGCTAAAACATTGTGTATCTACACTTGCACATGAAAATGTATGCTATAAGTTGAAAAACAAAAACATATTAAAATAAAAATCTACAAACTCATGTATGCACATGTGCGCAATGAACAAATATCTGCATTATACTTGAAGAAAATTCTGACATTCTTTGAAATTGCATGTTTGACAGGGCCTTCTTTGAAATCATATCATCTAGATTATTTTGGGCTTGCTTATTCGCCATTCTTGTAACAGCAATGATTCCGCGATTTGTCATCATAGTTTTCAATCAGTATTTATGGCCTTCTGATGTTCAGATCAGTAAAGAAATGGAGAAGTATGGCAGTTCAAGTGAGACTGCTAGATCAGTAGAAATGATCACAGTCTCCAGCTCCCCTCGGGCGATGATGCGGTGAATTTTTTTTTTTCTTTGTCAGTTTTTGTGTGTATATTATTATCCCTTATTCTTTCAGCTGCATGGAGTGTCTTTCCAGTAGCGAGCTTTGTACCTATCCAAAGGGATAGATTTGTAATCCATAGAGATATGTACTTTAATTGTTTATTAATTAAGTTAAAAGGAAGATTTTCAACATGACCATTGCAGATTGATAACTGAATGATTGTTTTCACTTGGTTCCATCACATACCAAACCAGCACGACCTTAGATCCACAAAAGGTTCACAATTCAAAACAAATAGGGACCCATAAAATCCGGTTTTCCAAACATTGTTCTGGCAGCCCAGAATTTGGATAGGAGGTACCTCAAATAAATTGAAGGATGATTCATGGAAGCCAGTATTGGGGGTCCATATTTGTAGTTGGGATGTGTGTCCAATTCAAAACAAACAGAATTTGGTGGTCTACACGGTTGATCTGATGACCCAGAATTGGATTGGAAATAAGTCAATTTCTGCTGGATTGGGAGATTCAAACCTTTAATAATAAATAGTTCAAATAAGAAACCAGAAAAAAAAAAAAAAAGGATGATTCATGAAAGAAGGATTAAAATGCCAAAAAAAAAAGCAAAAAAGATCAACTTTCTGCTACATGTAACTAAATGAAAAATGATTGGATTCATACAATCTTGTCACCCAAAACATGTTTGGGCCGTCCCATCAGTATGAGTGCCATTAAGCAATATATAGTTGGATCTTTTATTCTTTTTGATGTTTTTTTGCTGAGACTTCTCACTATCTTGGCCTGCTGCTCGTCTTGTCTCTTGTGTTGTCATGGCTGGGGCCTGGGGTTAGTGGGGTGACAAATTGCAGCCTTAGCCCTATTTTCTTGGATTGTAGGGTCTATCTGCTGTTGTCCAGTGTATTCCCACTTTCTTTCTTTTTTTTTTTTTTTTTGACATCAAGAGATTCCATTTTGGCAGCAGCTACTTGGTGCTATCAACTTCTACTGATCCAGTCCAACCCCATGACATCATGGAACTTGACAGGATTTCTTTTTCATGGGCCCCACCATCCCTTTAAAAAGGTGTTCCAATTTGTTAGTCCATACGACCACACTACCTCTGGTGGTGAGATCTCCACAGACCAACGTGAGTACATTGATCTTTGTGCCAATTGATTTGTTTATTGGTTTTCCGAGGCTGGCAACGTATGGACTTGGTATGGGATTTAATTGCCATCTTTGCACTATCACTTTCTGAATGTAGATGGCATGGGTTAGCTCAAAAGACAACTTTCATATGCATTCCCAGCTGTTCCATTTTGCCTGTTGTAATCAACTGATGACAATGTATTATATGGCTTGGATCATCTGTTGACTGGGCCATAGCCCACCTAGTAAAAGACTAAGAGGTATTAGTTACCATGTACTTTATTCTAGGGTAAGTTCGACAGGACCATTCAGGAGTACTCGTGGGTCAGGTTGGACCATGTCCAGGATGTATTGTGCTGGATAGGTGGACACTACTCATATATAATTATCTGGCCTAGTAGTTAATTGAGATTTCTCTAGACCTATCTATGGTTAGAGGCCCAATCAACCCCATCGTTTGGTAGCAAGTCCCAGTATGTTTATATTAGAGCCTGAATATTAGGCCCAATAACTAAACAGCTTGTTCGTCTTCCACGAGCTTTGGCCTCGCCCATGAACACCATTAGAGACCAACTTGTTTATTGAATGGTTCCCATCATTTTTAGTGGGGTGGTTCGGCCTTGTGGGGCCCGCTAATTGAATGGAGTAGGAAAGCACTTCAATGCTCCTGCAGTGCATGACTTATCTTTCTGAGCATGATAAGCCAAATCTAAAAGGTGGGATAGGAGGATAGAGGTGAATAGGCACTGCCATGGAGTCCGGACTCTTTTACATGTCAGTGGTGACAACGAGAGAGAGAAAGAGAGAGACCCATAACTCCATAAGCTTGTGGTGGTGTCGTTTGTGTTTGCAGTTTTTGCTACTGTAGGAGAAAGAGACCCATCAATGTTGACACTCAGCTTTTAACCTATAAATGAATGTGGGAAATAGGGAAAAGGAATGGGATTTTGTCTCACACTCACCTGCACCAATGTCGATCCCAACCACTTCTATTTCGTTTTCAAATTGTCCTTGTTGCATGCATCACATGCATGCTGATGATGCTCTTAGGACGATAGAAATTAATATTCACACACCAACTGCCAGCACCTATCGCTTCAATTATCACTACTCAAACACTCATAAAGTAATCTTGATGTATAGTATCACTGTATCAGTAATGTAGATGTGTCTGAAAGGCTAAAATATTATCCAATAATTTATAGTTCGTGTTCTATTTGAAATCATTTAGGTTTACATTTCTAACTCAATTATCAAATCGATTGGATCTACATAGAGTGCATTGTTGTTACTTGACCGGTCAATCTGACAACCCAAACCTGACCCAATTGACTACTGCACTGAGAAGGGATCAAGTTGGTTGTTTGAACTTCTAGGTTGGGTTTGGGATGACACTTCTAGTACATTAAAATAGGTTGGATTAGGGTTTATAGTTTACATATTACCTGCTGTTCTCAATCCAACCCAAACCTGAACCAACCCGAGCCATTGTTTGCTGACATTAAAATAGGTTGGATTAGGGTTTATCCATTGGGCCCAGCTAGTTGCACTATCAATTTGATGAGTTGTTTAATTGGTCGTATAATGATCATCACTCTGAATCAAATACAAGCTGAACTTTGAAGGCCAGCCTCAAAGTGTCAGAATGCATGTCTTCAAATTTGGAACTTTTCTAAGATGGTTTTACCAGCAAGGTTTTACAAAGAAAGAAATTATTGATATTGCATGATTAAAAAAAAATATGTAAATATGTACAGTAAAAAAAATTTAGAATAATTTTCCCTAGTTTTTCTATTTTTATTGTGGTATTGTCGTAACTTGATCATAATTCTTTTAAGAAAAATATGAAAATAAGATCAAGAAATAATTTTTTAGATAAATATCGCAATAGTCTCACAATTCCGCTGGTAATTAGAGAATGGTTGAAAACACTATTCAATTAGAAACAGATGAGGAACTAAGAAATTTGTTTCTTTTTTTTCTTGTAAAAGGAAATTCATCGAACAACCAACAAGCCACAAAAACAAAGAATCCCCCTTCCCCTTAGCCAATCATATCCCTATCTCAAGAAAAGCTTTAGTTGAAGGAGTAGCTCATTTTTTCCCAACAAATGGGCAACTTCATTCAATGACCTAAGGATAAATTTAAAGCCGACATACTCAATATTAGAAGCTAGGGAGTTAATGTCCAAAACAATTGAGTTTATAGTTCAGTCATATGCCTCATTAATATCTTGAACCACCGCTTTGACATTCGAAAAAAATGCAAGCCCGGCAAAAGCCTCTTTCTTTCACTTTTATCAAAGATCACCATCGTTTCGGCCTCCTTGAAAGAGAAGACCTTCATTCGGTTCTCCAATAACTTCAATACCCACAATATTTTATCGTAAGTTAAAAGTGAAACAAAAGATTGTCATCTGTTGTCCTAAATGCAACGTCTGAGAAAGAAAAACATAAAACTTCTTATTACATCAGAAGGTTTTCCCTGGTTTTTAGGGTTGGACCCCAACACTTTATTTTAGATTTTTATAGATCGGTCATATTTATAGATGGGTAATATTCAGGTGAGAACTAGTTCTCACATATTATATGAGAACTTTTTTTTTTGCCCAATTGTGGGCCCCATTTGGAGATGGGACCAGGGGGGATGGAAAGATCTATGTGAGACCACCCTAAGTATCAAGTTTGACCCCAAACCTATGCCCCTAACCCCTTCATCCGTGGCCCACAAGTTTAATGGCTTCATATTCAAAAAAATACTCAACCCTTGATCCAACGGTTCAATCCATTCGGATGTGTGTTGATCCTTGAGATATGCGACTATCAGGGGGTTCCCTATTAGTTACTAGGTTTGGATGGGTTGCTAGTTGGGCACCGCAAAAAAGTTCTCATATAATAGGTGAGAACTAGTTCTCACATATTGCTCTGCAACAGATTCTAGTTTGAAAGTAGCGTTAGACTTTACACATAATATTTCAAGCTATTAATATGAGGGGCTCATGTCCTGATCTAGTAAATCAATAATCTGGATATTAAATTATGAAAGCTTGTTGAGGTTAACGTCCACCCTCGCTCTTGAGCGGTCATAATTGTGGTCGAGCAATCGCCCTCACCATAAAACTATTGATGTGCCATATTCTATCACCAATTGATTTTGGGATAAGTGGTAGATCAGTGGGGTGTAAGATCGTACAAGTGGTATCAGAGCTCATAATTATCCTAAAACCTCTCCATAATTATCCTAAAATCTCTTAATCTATTACCAACCATAATTATCCTACTCTCTTATCTCCTACTCCAAATATAGAAAATATGAAGAAATCCTCCATTTCCTTCCATTTCCCTCTCTAATCAAATACCCCTGAAAGTTGAAACCCTCCATTTTCTTCCATTAACCTCGCACCATAACAAGAATCAGCCATTTTTTTTTTTTTTTTTTGGATTTTGTTTTTGGACCAACCATAATTATCCTAAAACAACTTTAAAAAACAAAATCCCACTTCGTAAGTGCTCTCTTATCTCCTACTCCAAATATAGAAAATATGAAGAAACCCTCCATTTCCTTCCATTTCCCTCTCTAATCAAATACCCCTGAAAGTTGAAACCCAGTTATATCTTGATGCATGTGAGCCTTAGATTTTGTTGATCTGAGCCATTCACACCACAGGATCCACATTGGATAGTTGGTGGATCGGATCTTAGTCTAATTGGAGTAGTATTCACCGTTGGATTAAGTGGAATTTGTGAAAAAAAATTATATTATGGCTTTGAACTGGACGGCCCAAATCTAAGCTGAGGGGGGCTGATATGGGTCAGTCTAGAAGAGAACAAAAGAAATAAGATTAGATGAAGTGGTCTTTCATTTTATATATAGTCTTGAATGTATTTTTTCTGCTTTTATTTTTCAAAAGAAACACTCACTGTTTACAGTATCTGTGAGACTGTGACTAGGCATGAAAAGTTAAAAATATTTTCCATCCACTTTTGCACCAGGAAAATCAGAAAGTGAAATTAATTATTTGCAAGACAGCCAAAAACCGGTTTCCATGAGATATACTTTTATTTAAGGGAGATTTCCCACAGGCTCTAAATCAAGACAAAATAATGGCTCTAAACCAGGCCATATTTTTTGGTGTAAATTAGGACATATTTTGGGACTAATACAAGACATGATATTGGATCTAAACCAGGCCAGATTTTGGGTCTAATTCAATATATAAGATTGGGTCTAAACCAAGGCCAAATATTTGGGTCTAAATCGGGCTAGATCTGGGTCCAATTCAAGACAAAATATTGGGTATAAGACAATTGTTACGGTGCTTACATCTAGATCCATGTCTTGGATTACCAATGGTATTTTTTAAAATGCACTAATTAAATAATTAAAGGCATTGATTTTTTTTTAGATTGCAGATCTAATGTTAACTATCATCGGACCAGCAAAGCTCTAAGAAAAAGAGGACATCACACCTCATACTAAAAGTTGGAAAAGGGCTGGATCTATATTCCTATTTGCAAAAATAGGAGCAACAAATAGATCATCTTCATAGAATAAGGTGATTTTTTCTCCTACTCCATACCAATACTATCAAAATATTATAATAGAATAGGATGTGTTGATTTTTTATTTTTTACATTTCAATATCTACTATCCTTTGTTGTATCTTTCTTACTTTATATTTTTTAAATATTCATTTCATGCTTATGTTTAAGATATATCAAAATTTATTAAATGACATAGGATTTATTGCTTTTCCAAATATAACAACTTATTGAATTGAGTGTTGGGCCCAACTGCAGGCCTACGATTGATTAGAGACCAAGCATGATATTATTGCCCACTAATTTATATTTTGAAATTGTTGGATTTAATGCCTTTCCAAATAAAAAAATTAAGAAATTGGGTACTGGGTCTAACTGCAAGCCTGTAATTAATTAGATACGCAAGCATGAAATTAGGCCCACTAATTTATATTTCGAAATTCTTTATTTAATATATTTTTCTTATAAAATAAAAAAATTTGAGCTATATTAAAAAATAAGCTTCAGATGTTGAAAAATATGCATAAAATAACAACCATATCCAGAGATATGTAACGGGGCCTGTAGTAAAAAAATTAAAATTGCAGTTAGAGATTTAGGTAGATAATTATGTGTGATTTTATTTAAAATATATTAAAACTGACAAAATAAAATAAATCATAATAATAAAAAGATATATTACAAAATATTAACAAAATGAATATTAATATTGAATAATATTTTAGCATCATCAAAGGCGAACGAACAAAATGAATATATTAAAAAAATGAGAAAACCAAAATGAAATAATTACTGTTCATAAAATACAAATGACAAACGAAAATAAATAATAATAATAAAAATATATATTACACAATATCGACAAGATGAATCTTAATGTTGATTAATATGTTAGCATCACCAAAGACTAACAACCAATATAAATATATTAAAAAATTAAATAAATAATTATTGTTCATAAAATAAAAATGAATAAAGAAAATAAGTTATAATAAAAAATATATATATAAAACAATAGGGACAAAATGAATCTTAATGTTGATTAATATCTTAGCATCACTGAAGGTGAACAAACAACATAAATATATTAAAAAAAGAATGAAAAAGCAAAATGAAATAATCATTGTCCGTGCATAGCACGGGGATTTACTAGTTTGAACTAAAATAATGTAGATTGTTTCCTTTTCTGTCCATGAGGATCCCAATAGAGCGCCTTCGACTTCCAATAGACTATGAACTATAGATGAGATTCATTCTCAACAAGTTCATAAGAAGGGATCCAATTCTTTTCATCGGGTCCGGGTAGAGACCGAAGAGCTTGAGTGATTGATCCCACAAAACAACTCAAAGCAAAAAGAAGTATCACTAAATTCTTCATGATGGTTCCAAGTTCAAAGTACCATTTGCACAAATAAGAATCCTCTTCCTTACCCGATTCCTTCTTGATCCTACCAATTCATATCATAGTAATTAATTTAATACCGTTTTGGTCGAAGTTTCTCGTTTCAATCAAATGATCAAAACGAAATTTCAGTCAAAACTTTTCGCTTTGAATTTCGGTCGATTTAGACTGAAATCCAAGATTTCAGCTGGACTGTGATTTTTCAACCAAAATGGCATTTTATAGAATTGATTTTTTTACGGAACTGTGATAAAATATAGGACTGGTGCCAATAGTTCATCAGAACGAAAGGACTCATCCAACCAGATTCACTAACTAACACCAATATAATACGAAACGAAATGTCTTTTCTTATCGTATGGATATCACTTCAAAGTATTGTGACCCATAGAAAACTACCCATGATTTGTTTGATATGACCCAAATCATAGATCTTGGAGTGGGATAGCAAATCTTGTAACCCTGATCCTCCACATCATCATCATCAACAACAACTTGGCCTCACCCTCTGTATAATGGGTAGTTGGCTTCAGCCTCTGTAATTTGGGTCTGCTCAGTGAATTCTACTACATTACTAGCTAGAATGATGTGTCAGTGTCACACTGTCACCTGTAATCTCCTCTGCACTTAACGCTGCAATGAAATCCTGAAATTTCATAGGGACCGGCCTGTAATGAAGTCCAAACAAAATTGGGTCCATTGACAAAGTGATCTTCAATATATGTAAGGACGTTGCACATGGCCCGGGCTCAAGCTAGTCCAAGCCTAGCAGATCTGGTTATTAGTTCACAAGTGTGAAAGTTGGAAGTTTCATTGTATATATGAATGCAAATTGGGTAGTCTGGGTTGGATATTGGCTCCTTTCAAGCCCAACCTGATTTTTAAGTATCCAAATCCAAGCCCAAAGCCTACCTGCATGAAACCCAAACATAACGACACCCCACCCTAGTGTTAGTCAGGTCAAGTTGGTTTATTTGATCAGGTCAGGTAATCAAAAGTTTTGGCTTGGTTTGCTTCTCAAAGGGCATAAAACCTTGAAATACCGACCTGAATTGAATGTAGGCCAATCCAAACCTGAAGCTTACCCGAATGAAACCCAAACATGTCTGAACCCAGCCAAAACAGAAAACTCTCTACCCTAGTGCAAGCCAGGTCAATTTGGATTCACTTGCAATGGGTTGGTACCCAAAATTCTGTGTTTGGTTTGCTTTTCAAAGGGCATAAAATTTGGAAAATGTATATATCTCATATAAATAATGTGTATTTAATATGCATTATACAATAAATATACATATGTTTACAGATAAGTTGGGTACTCTGGTCGAATTCAGGTACTAAAGCCCAAACCTAAAGCTGGCCCAAATCCCATGTGGGTTTCAAAATCCAGACCCTGGCCATAACAGTACCTGAACAAGCCCAGCCCAAATTTTGCCTTTGGCCAGGTTGGGTCATCTAATTTTAGGTTCATCCTTGACCAAGTTGCACCCCTGGCTCAAAGCCAGACTAGTGTAATTATACAAAAGCTGCACCCTTTTATCAATGGAAAATTAAATGCCTATTCAAATATTATGACCCATGAAGTGACTACAAGACCCTGCCTGCATCTGTGCAGATTTCTCAAAAGGCCATTATAATCTAGTATTCCTCTAAACGTTGAAATCATGAGCTGTGGCCTCTGAAAGTTTTTGGGTCTAGCCCATAGTGCACCTAAACCTGAGCTCGAATTAGCCTACCGACTAGGGTCCAGGTTACACAGATAATTTAAATTAAAGGTCAAAAACCCAGACCCACTAAAAGGGCCTGGGCCCATGCTCAAATCAAGGCCAGAATATTGATACATTGATATTAGATACATTGATATTATATACTTATACATTGATATCATATACTTAACAGACAATTAATATTTATAATATATGGTCGTGGAATCATGTATTAGGGTCCACGGATATGAAATGAATTGACCCATACACTGACCCATGTAACAAAAAGGTCCAGATATGGACCCATATCCGGTATTTTCAATTCGTGTTTTTGGGTTGTTTGGACCCACTTTTCTCCCTAGTAAAATGTAGCGAGACTCACATAAACCAAAATGTAAAAAAGAGAGAAAAAAAAAAAAAAACAGATGTATAATTGCATGGAAGGGTGAAATGTGGTATAGAAACATCAATAGTTATCTCATTAGGATATAAAAATGCCTGGCTGTATAGTTTGTGTGACTGGAACAATGAGAAATTCTCATAGGATATGGCTTTATAGTCATTAGGATATGACTGTAACTTGATTTCCTCAGATGTTTTTACTTGATGCCAGGGGTTTGGGGTTTGTCTTTCCTTTTTGGCTTGTTTCCAGGCTGTAGGAATTTTTAGTTCTTTATTCTTTTGCTTGTTGACCGGGCTGTAAGACCATTATTGCTTGTTGCTCGGGCTGTGGGCTCAGCTAATTAGCTTTGGGATCCAAGCTCAAGCTATATACTGTTCAGCAAGACTTGGCTTGAGAAATGGTCTCACAGCTGATTCAAGCCTGACTCGTTAATGGGCTCGGGCTGTGATATTTAAAATACTCAATTGGTTAATGAACTCGTTAATCGGAATCAATCCAATACTTAAAATTGCACCATAAGTAACTTAAACCTTTTTAAATTTGTCCTTCAACGAGAACTTTAATGACAATAAATTGGCCAGTACCACTAGCTAGGGTTTTATTCTGTGGAGCCCTAGATTCAGGTGTTCTTTGACGCATCATTAGAGATTTAGAGGCGTAAGTGGGAAAGAAAACTTTGAATTTGCTATTTCGATTGATGGTTCTTGGGTGCATGCAAGATCACTTGATGGTTCCAAGAGTTTTTCTCCAAATGAATTCGAGGCAAGGACTATCTATGAGCGTTGAAGGAAACTTATTTGCGGGGATTCCATAAGATCCACCTTTTGTTGGATGCCCTCCACATAGTTCGGGCCATTAATGGGATGTTAGATTGATCTATCCATCCTATTTTGCTGGACATCAAATGTTTGAGCATGGAATTAGAAAATATATCCTTCCTTAGGCCTTTTAACAATTTTACTTATAAACTAGCCAAGAACCCTTATGGGTTAGGTAACTTTATGGAATTGGAAGGGGGTTTGTCTTCTTTGTAACTTATGTAGGTCCAGTTTGACATCTCTACTTTCTGCCTTTTATTGTCTTAAAACTAATTTAATCTGGTTTTAGAATGATTGGTAGTTGCTTTTATTGTATCCATTTCAAACGGTCTTAAGACATGATATGTCTGTTTAAGCCGGTTAGCAAAAGAGGCAGAATCCAATAAGAGAATTGTGTTTGAAGCGGAAGACCTTGGGATGAACATTAATGAATCTGACGTGAACTAGGGTAGTCCGGTTTTTATTTTCTTTTTTTCAATTATAGCCCCCAAAATCAAGATCCTGACCGTTGACTAGATTCAAAAGGTTAAACACATGCATCTAAATTTCAGCCGTTGGATGATCTTAAATGATTAGATATTTGTAAAAAAAGAACCGAGACACTTAGATCTACATTTTTGACATCGATCTGTGTGGCCCAAAAGAAAGATCAAAACCGTTAATCTTCTTCAAAGCACTAAACATGGTTATGATGTCAAGTCTCACTGTAGAAAAACTCTCAACCGTCGATGTGCCGCCCATCACTTGACTGGGTTTGGACTTGGATTCATACCGTCCGTTTTTGTTTTTTGTTTGTTTTTTTTCATTTTCTTCCAATTGTGGGACCCTCTAATATAATTTGAGCCGTACAAATGCTTAAGATGACTAAGAACGACAACCACACCAAATATCAACCATTGATCATCCACCAATCTCCAGATATTTGCACCAACAACGTGAACCATCACTCCACAAAAAACGGAAAATTGGAACGAATTACCGTTCTTAATTCGTGTGTTCCTAATCCATTCATCCGTTCTAATTTCCTATTTTTGAAACGGATAAACGGATTAGGAACGGCTTAGGAACGGATGAACGGATTAAGAACACACGAATTAGAAATGGTAATCCGTTCCAATTAAGAACACACGAATTAGGAATGGTAATCCGTTCCAATTTTTCATTTTTGGTGTAGTGCATTTTATGTTAATTTCTAGACTTTGTGGGATCCTAAATCAAGATCTGAACCGTTGATTGTTTTAAGAATGATACAAATGGTCATGTGGTCACGTATCAGCCAATGCTTCACTGCATATACCAATAAATTTATAGAAAAGAATTCAACTGTTGAATTAAAAGAGTATGTTTCAATCAGTTTTTTAAGTGTTGCCAATTACCAAATGGCCTAATTCTTCAATGAGGGCCATTTGAAATATATCTATTTCATGCACATCTGTTTCATACGGATAAGAGTTGCCGAGCAAGTGCATAGTTTCTTTGGTTTTATTTTGGTCTTTGTTGCAACTTTCTTGTTTCCTTTTTCTTCTAATGAAATCCTCTTTCTACGAAAAAATGATTTTCTCATTCAAGCCTTCAGTATGGCCAACCCCTTACATGCCGACGCCTGACATGGCCAGACCTTAACTTCTTTTACCAAGGAAACCCAAAGTCAGGGTTGGAGCACCCCTTGTGCCAACCTCAAACCCTTCTCTGAACAGCTTTCTTTCTTCAGTAAAAGAAAATTTTAATACTCAAAACCCACAACAATTTTATCAGTCCAAAGAAGATCATCAGAATAACTAATTAAGCCAACTTTGGCTAGATATTGGGCAGACCCTTCTCTTAACAGTTGGGCAAAGTTTCTTGAGCATATCATGGATTAGGACACAGCTTAGAGCACACTCTCTGATCAATTAGGGCACAGTTTCAGGGTGTCAACTAAGAGCCAAAGTACAGATATGACGCAACACTCTAATCAATTAGGGCACAGCTTCTTGAGCATATCTTTGGATTATATTCCTTTGCAATATTCCCTTCTTTACAGAAAGAGTGAAAGACTCACCTCCCTATGCATGAAATCACATGCAATCCCATCCCAAATCTACCTTCTTTGGCCTTCTTTCACGTGTAACGTAACTACTACAATAATAGCATTGTCCTATCATTTTACCATATGCACTGAACAATAAGTAAAAATAAACTTACTCTAATATACCATCATAATGTTGTTTCTATTTCTTTGATCTTGACACCCCACAAAATCATCTGTGACCTGTCCCACATTACATTGTAGCAAGTTTCTATAATCACTTATGGTAAAGCTAGAAGGATCATTAAAAAAGGACTCTTAATTCCATTGTTCTTATATTTTACACTGATGAGGTTTGTGAAGATAATACAGCCCAAAGATGGATACATGAAGGTCACCATGTTAAGCATGGATTGAACGCCATTTAGCGCGAATAGAGAATATTAAGAAGGCTGTATATCTCATGATGAGAATGAGTTTGTGTTCAATTAGGATGAGAAGTTTGTTTTAGATTAGAATTATAATAGATTGGATTATCATGTGACTAGGATTATATATATTAGAGTTATTACGTAGTTAGTTTTCTTAAGAATCCAAGTTTAAGTCAATGTTTTATTGTACTTCATAAATAGTCATTGGTGGATAGTTTAAGCCATATGTTGTGAGACATATGTACTGGTTGTAAGAGAAGTGGGCTCTATCCGAGGGAGAGTATTAAAAATTACTTTTGCGGCCTCTTCTAACACTTTAAAATTTTGATATAAATAGTTAATTAAGGAAATTTAGTATGATATTAGAGCCTATCCCCAAAAGTGTGCTGACTGAATTACGCCTAAGAAGAGGTGTTAGAGAAGCGTGCTCCACTGAAGGGGTACTTTACTAGCCACCTAGTAAGGAGATTTACCAGCCAGCTAGGAAGCTTCCCTTTGTTCTTCACTGAAATCCGGCTGGAGGGGTACTGTGATGCCTCGACTGTTCTTATCCTGACGGGCTCCACAAGGTCACATCGAACGTCCCCCTCATGAGCTTCATTGCGATCGGACTGTTGGACAAAGGATTTTATGATGATTGTTTTATAGAACAATGCGAGGATGCAATGGATTACAGACCTGCTGTAGCACCTCTGGGAAAGCTTAGTTGAAGTGATAAACAAAATGTACACTTGTGTAGGTTGAAATCATATATAGCACGTTAGTTGAATTGGATGAACTTCTGGGATGTCTAAACAGTCCCTTTCCATCAAAGGGGGCTAAAAGTGACAGCAAAAAAGGGCTAAAAGTTGATCATTAAAGGTGAAAACACACACAGGCATAAAATAATCTTATCTTTGATGGGAGATGATTACCCGCCCATAATAGGAAATTGAACCTTGAGATAGTCATGGTTACATTTGCATCTCCACCCTTCACTCCTCACTTGGATAAACCAGTAGGCAAAGGGATGGACGAAAATGGAATTGAAATCCAAGATTAGTTATGTTATATAACAGATAATTTAGTTCAGATTGCACACTTGCAATTTTTAACATGTTAGTTCATCAACGCCATCAAAACCTTATCCTATCAATCTCGCAGTTCCTCTACTTGACAGTTGTGGACCTTCATGGTCATTCAAAAGGTTTATCATCCCCTCTACCGCCAGACAGTTGGTGCGTGTCTTGTTTTTAAAGACGACTTGATGGCACTTGGCAACCTTTGAGGGCAATCCGGCCCACCGGAGGGCTGTGGACCCCAGTGGCTCACACATGAAATGTCCAAAATTCTTCCTGTTGAATAAAATTATAGTCTCCTCATCTCACCATTGCCAGTACAGAAGTGCCCCCTGTAGGGTCATTTTTGTAATTTGAAGGACCTGAGGGTTACAGTACCCTCCTCCCCTGTATTTATATCCAACAGGCACACATGCCATTCCATATGGTGTGTTAATGCTTCTTGTTCATGTGATATCTTTCCCTAGTTGTTCCCATCTCTTGACTTGGCCATACTTCATCAGCCTCTCTTCAGTTATGGAGGAAGATCATGTCCATGAAAACAGAAATGATCCTAGCCAAGAATTGGAGAGACCTGAGCCAGTGAGGTCTAGGTGGACCCCAAAACCAGAACAGATAATGATCATGGAGTCCATCTTCAACACTGGACTTGTCAACCCATCCAAAGATGAGACTGTGAGGATAAGAAAGCAGCTTGAGAAATTCGGCCTAGTAGCAGATGCCAATGTGTTCTACTGGTTTCAAAATCGACGATCACGATCGCGTCGCAGGCAACGTCAAATTAAGGCCTTGATGGCCAACAACCCACAAATTCAAAGTGGGGTCAGTGCAACTAGTGCAATTCCATATGAGCACACTTCACCTCTCTCTGTTGGATCCTTTGCTTCTTCTTCTTCTTCACCTTGGGTCATGGCACCTTCTTCCTGCGAGGCTTTTGACAATAATGGCAGCAACAAACACTTTTCAATCTCCCAGCAAATGGGTTCGCAAGAAATGGAGCAAATGCCAATGGTTTCTTCTATCATATTGCCTTCTAATAATGCCAATTTACATTACCAATCTGGTTAGTGCATGTGGGCTAATATATGTATTCCACTTAATTTTGGTTTCTCTAAGTACAATCAGATCTTTTTCTATGATAACATATATGGGCAGTTGTGTTTTAGTTTAAGTAAACGTTTTTTTCTCAAACACACATGTTTTCATTCACCTTGATTTTGTTATTTAAAACTCTTTTTTCGAAAGATGTTGTTTGAGGATTCTTTTTTTTTTTTTTTTCAGTTTTTTTTTTTCTTGGTGTTTATATTTTCCTTAAATGGGCCTGTGGTTACATATATCTTCCTCAGGTTAGCAGTTCAAGTGGAACTTCCATTTCTTTCTTATTTTCGATTCTGTTAGTGCAAATTTGATGTTATCTTCCAATATCCACATCTTAAAATCTATTGCTGCTTTCGACGTTTATTTATTTATTTTTACCAAATTTGGTTTTGTGGGTTATAAAGATCTGCATTGGTACTAATGGGCTTTGATGGAAACTTGATTATTTTTCAAGATTGAGAAACTACAAGTTCAATCAAGCTTGATATTTTCTAATCATTGGCTTTGGTTGAAGTAACATTTATTTCTGTACTTGCCACATGAATATATGATTCTGTCAATTTTATCATTACTCATTACAGTCCTTTTGCCTTTCTTTTTTAGATTCTTTCTTCTTGAATTTCTTAATAAACAAGTATTAGCAAAATCTTAATTTAGTTTCCATAGAGAGAGTTGGATGATGATAACCATAAATATCACATGTTGACAGGACTTATGACTGTGTTCATCAATGGAGTTCCTTCAGAGGTACCTAGAGGAGCACTAGACATGAAAGCTATGTTTGGTCAAGATGTAATGCTGGTGCACTCCTCTGGAGAGCCTGTTCCTGTCAATGAAGTTGGGATTTCATTGCAAAGCTTACAGCCAGGAGAACACTATTTCTTGGTAAGCTCGGTGTTTCTTCTAATTAGGTTATTAGTTTCATTTTAAAATAGTACACTGACCCAACTCAACTTGAAAATGAAATTCACCAATTCAGCTCAAAGAGTCGAATCAGTCTTGACAAAGTCGAATTGAGCTGTAACAGTACCAATTTTTTACGGAGTCAGTGAAAATTTGATTAATGATCAAGGAAGGCAACTTGGCGCGCAGAGTAGACTTTTTATCCAAAAAAAATAAAAATGGAAGTTTCTATAGGGTGATTGAAGTCTCTTTAGCCAAATTTGGCTTCTTCAAGTTTCTAGACAGTGTGATTAGTTCTAGTCATAATTTTGAAAGGGAGTTTAAAATTTAAATGCTGTTTCTACCAAAACAAAAAAATTTACATATTTTTGTATACAATTTGGCCTTTAGACTCAAACAAAAGAAATCTAATCCAATTAGAAAAAATCGAAAATTGAAATTATCTTTATTTTATTGTTGTAAGCTGAATTAGATGTAAATAAAATAACAAAGAAAAGATAAAGGTGGCGAAAATGGAGTTTCGATCACCTTCTAAATTTCAAGCTAAACACAATGAAAATCAATGTGAGTCAATGACTCAGTTTTCAGCCGAGTTTTGAAACAAGTGTTCTAGTGCAATATATCACATAGTAATTTATCAATGTTATATTATCAAACGGTTGGTATTGTGGGTCCATGTTTAGATGTCCCTCTCCCCAGAATCTCGACTGCAGAAGATTCTAACCAAAACAGAAAAGGAGAAGGCCATAGATAGAGATGAAAGGGATAGTGTCTTCCACTGAAGATGTGGCACAGTCCGGCTAGAGTCATATCTCTATCTCCCACACACACACAGACAATATTGTTATTAAAAATATATTTTCTACATATGAACAGTTCATGAAAAATGTCACATCAGCTTGCATTTCATCACTGTTTTGCAGGTTACAGGAGCCAATTATTAAGTTTGAAAATGCCCCAAGATGCACTGACAACAAGTGATCAATTCCTCTACATGCGTCCAATAAATGAGAGCTTGCTTTCTACTTTGAATTTTGAATACATCTTTCTTCTGTTTCTAAGACGTTAATAATCTCATTTTGTCACATACCATCATATTCACACACCCATCTCTGTACTTCTTGTCTTTGATCTAGTGAGTGAAATGAGTGAAACACATAATAAGCTTTTGCATACAGTTTGTAAAGACATGGCAATTTAGTTCCTACTTCATAGTAAATATAAATTACCAATGCATGAATCCAAATCATGGTTTTTTTTTTTTTTTTTTTTAACTTCTTGGAAATGAAGAAGACCCATTTTTCTCTATTATGTCTCTGGAGTCTTCCATGGAATTGATGAGGAAAAAAGAAAGCCATGGATCAATCAATAGCTTGATTCTGATTAGAGGGATTTTGGGTATTTGTCACTGAAATCGATGGTGAGATTCGCTGCTTGGCTTTTGCACCGTTCATCCATCCAATACAGAGGGGACGGACAAGAGGCTGCTTTTGTTTTTATTTCTACTGTGGAGTGGAGTGCACAAGTATTGAGAGAGTGATCATGTGGGGTGAGGTGGAATGAATATAGGAATTCGTATACTACACTAGTACTAGTACATACACGTGCATTTTTCATGCTTTTAGATGCGATTTGCTAAGCACTGCTCCTTATCATGAATCGTTTTGGGTTGAGTTGGAATCGCCTCGAGTCAATTCAATTCATGTGCCCCACAAAACAATCAGGTCATCATTCATTTGATTCTTGTTTGAAAACATCCACAAAATGCAGAAATCGCTCCACCTGGTCCACCACATCAAGTTTCAAACGAGTCACACCACTCTCTGGAGCATTCTAATTGAGTGGCTCCCGACTTTAATGGGTGGTCTTTGAAAGGTGTTTATATTTTTCACACACCCTTTGATATTTTGATTCAGTATATATAGTACATGAGGATACATAAGTTTGAATTCAAAATATAATTCATGCTTAGCCAAACTGATAAGATTGAACTGTGCTTAACAGATGAGATAAGAGTGATCTTTATCTCTGTAGATAAACAAATCTTATCTATGTGGATAAGTGGGTCCAGGTATGTTATCAGTCTTTACTGTAGAGTTTCGGCCGGATTCATCCATAGGGCTTTCCCTCATGTGTTGTGGTTCATATTTTAAGGACGTAAGCATATAAGCTAGTTATATATTGAGGCATCTCTCATTCCACATGAACAACAAGATCAAACTCAAACTCAAACTCAAACCCTTCCTTCATTGTTGCTCTGTTTGTCAGGGATGGATGACGGTGATGACGACTACATCGACAATATGACAGTGATCTATTAGGCACCAATGAATTAATTATAGCTAATTCAATTTTAATTAATTTATAGGCATAGTAATCCAAAATGAGTAGAAATAGGCACAGATTATATCCTTGTCGGGAGCCACCACTTCCCTCTGTTAGTGAATCTCCACTGCGTTTGGATTAGAATGAAGAGAGGTAAGAGAATACCATTTTAAAAACTATTCCGTACAATTACTCAAGCTAATATGCAGGATCAATCAGGTGAAATTCAATGGGCATAGAAATTCTATTATTGCAGTCTGTTTCATATAAATGCTATAGATTGATCCAGGGATAGACATTATCTTTCCATTTAGATCTTCGTAAATTGATGGACAAGAAACTAGCATAAATGAAGGTTCATGCATTTGGATAACTGGATCTACCCGGAAGTCTGTTGTATTTTTCTCTTCTAAATCTAATAACTTTGTTATATTTGCATTTGCTCAAGGTACATTTGTGTAACAAGAGGACCATCCAACGGAGGAATATTATTCTGATTTTCAGTAATGTTTACTATTTTATTGTTTATTGCAACATTTAATCCATGTAAAAGGGAAAATACTGATTTTCCTCAATTGAGAGGATTCCGAATTCCTAAAAAGCGTAGAAATGAAGGTGCCTCTTTCCCACTGTGAACACACCCCGGATCAAAACAGGGCTTAAGACATTAGTCAACATCCTCCCACTTTAATGATAAAGGTAGTATGACAAGAACAGTCCACATAAAATGTAGACAATTTGACACCAAATATTCCAGAGGTTATTTTGCAAATGACGTTCTTCCCTGGCAAGAAACCTGGACCACAAAACCATAGCCACATGTACAAACTTAAGGCACAAGGTTACTGAGCAAAACCATGGACCACAGGGAACATCCATTCAAATAAGGGGTTTTGACCGTACAGGGTATAAAATACCCTGTATTCCTTGAAATGGTGTTGACCAAAAATATATCCCAAATATGGGTATCGTACAGAGAGCCTCTTTTTTTTTTCCACTTTTACCCTTTTTGTGCGATATCGCAAATATTTGCGATATCGCATAAACTGAAGAGTCATTATATGAGCTGCTCGTTTTTCCTCTGTTTGCAGCGAAAAGCAAGTCGTTTTCCCTCATTGTTTTTATGTGACTGTCTTCATCTTTCATATCTTTTGCTCATCTAATACAATCAAACAAAAAAATTAAGAATAAATTCCAAAGTATCTCCATGACCATAAGTTTTTGGTGTCTCAATGCCCAACCATTTTTAACATAACATTTGACAGAGTATACAAAAATTTCAAACATGTCCAAAGATTGTGTAAGAAGAATCATCTGAATGCCTTTGGAGAAATGAAAGAGCGATTGCTTCATTCTCTTGAAAACCTCCTCTAAAGATGAAGACAGCTACAGGAAAATAATGAGGGAAAACGATTTGCTTTTTGCTGCAAACAGAGGAAAAAAAAAAGGGAGGGAAAACGAGCAGCTTATATAATGACTATTCAGTTTATGCGATATCGCAAATATTTGCGATATCGCACAAAAAGGGTAAAAGTGGAAAAAAAAGTGAGGCTCTCTGCATGATACCCATATTTGGGATATACTTTTGGTCAACACCATTTCAAGAAATACAGGGTATTTTATACCCTGTACGGTCAAAACCCCTTCAAATAAATATTCAGATGGCTTGTCTTTTCAGGCTCACCTAAACTCAACCAGTACAACCCTGAAATCCCTGAACATGCTAAATCTCTCTCAAGTCTCATCTGAAATATAGTTTTCCAAATTTTTTATGGCTAAATGTCAACAACCTGAAATTCTTGAAGCCAAGTGTTAGATGTCAAACATATACTGATTTTATGACAAAATCAAAGTTTTGATATTGGAATACTTTTGGGTATTTTATTAAAATTGTTAGAGTTTTTTTAATGACATTAATGTTTTTACCGATCAAATGTAGCATAGTTTTGGGTTTACAATTTACATCCTCACATATGCATCAACAAGCATACAGTACATATGGGGGTATACGGACATCAATTAATCCTGCCAGAACTGTGTGGGGCCCATTTTGAATGGAGACAATTTCAGACATCCATCTTTGGTAATCAAATGGGCAGTTAGGAGATTGGGATTTTGTTTTGGGGTTTTTTGGGTATAAATTGATTATGAAATAAAAACACTAACCAACAGATTTCATGGTCCCCTGTGTGTGAACTTGAGTCTTGCGAAGTCAAACAAATTGCCTGTATTTTTTACCATTATAATCTCCCTTACATTTTACCCCCAACATCTCTTTCTTTCACTAAACTATTATATCTAAACTTCTCCAAACATAACCTGATTATTTAAGAATCAATTTCAATGCCAAAATAGCTTCTTTGTACCAGAAATTCACCATCTAAACCTATAAACCCTTCATGCGAATAAATGAAGTACAAAGAGGGGAACTTTTACCATCAGCTGACTGCACACTGACTAATGCTGTTCAGCTCATGTGGCCCACCTAGAAAATGGCGGTGAGAAAAAAAGGCCTCGTCATGAATAAAAATTAGGCAAAAAAATAATCTCCATCACATTATCTTAACCCTAGTTTAATAGCCTCAAAGTTTAATGGTTTTTTAACTAAAATATTTTATTTTAGATTTAATCCAATGGTGGTAAGTAAAGGTCAAATTAGTGTCTAATTGGAGGAAAAAGAATGTCACATATATATATAGAGAGAGAAGCATCTGCTCTCTGTTTTGCTTAAGTGAAATTTTATGCAGAAAATCAATATGTATAACAAGATTGCAGCAAGGTGTTCTTTTAGTTGTGGGATTAGATAGAGACCGCATTGTGCTGTACTAATTGACAAGAACTCAAGGTTTACCTTCTATAGCCCCAATCAGAAGTCATCCATTAGGTTCCCTAGAACTCAGCTTCAACCAACATACGGACTAAATAAATTCATCTATGGTCAGATGAAAACACATATACACAAAGAATAGATAAATTAAAAAGAAAGAACAAATTTATACAAACTTCGTATGCTAAGAATAAAACACTGCGTAACCAAGGGCTGGACCTACTTACTCTGTCTTAGCCTTGGAGAAATATCAAGTTTCAACCAAATAAAATATATACAGAGCTTCCAAAACATAGACCAGATGAAATGGTTTTAAAAACAGGTAGATTTACCCAACTATTAATGGGGTATCTTCAATATGACATGGAACAAAAGAAAAATGAAAAGATTGCAAAAAGCAAAAAGGTAGATTTACCCAACAATAGGTGGAGTATATTAAATATGACATGGAGCAAAAAGATCAACTTGAGACAGAATACTGAAATCAGTGCTTCAATAGCTTCAATCAAATTAATGCCATATATTAGGATCTCACTCAAATTAATGCCACATATTAGGATCTCAGAATCATCTCCTGACATCCGTTGAGCATGTGTTGTCAATTGTAGGAAATCGTGTGGCCCGCATGCCACGGGTCCCACGTCAGATCAAGTATGGCTGATGCCAACAGAGAATACAATCTCACTTAATATAAGACTTGATCTGGTCCCACTAATAAGACTCCAATAGGATTAGTGGATATGGGTGGCGAAGAAGTCTTTAGAAAGTGTGACTCTTTGGAACTTGTCTCTATAAGATAACGGAGCCATAGGGTTGGGTATTATTCCATCTCACAGGACAAACAAGAGGCGAAGAGATCCGCAAAGCTTCCCAATCGTTGGAACGCACATAGATCTCCGGCCGCGTGTCGAAATCTCCGCATCCAAATCCATCAATTGGTATAAATCACCCCATCCATCAATTGGTATAAATCAACCCCCCCCCCCCCCCCCCCCCCCCCCCCCTCGAAAATGATTATAACTTGTGGCTGGAAAGAAAAAACCTCCAGTGTACAACATTCCTATATGTGGACAATTTTTCTATCACTAAAATGATAGAGAATTATTAGACCTTTCCTCACACAAAAAGAAGTGCCATGTATAGATTTGCATATAGTTGGCATTCAAGGACTAAGAAGTTCTCTAAAATGGTTGGCTGTAATTTAAAATTATATGACTAACATAAAATCTCGATCTTGAGACCACCTTTTCCAAGTGTTCTACTCAATTTGGTGTGCCCCCCAAACTAACATAAGAAAGAGACACTTGGTTAGCCACTTACCACATATCACATGGTCAAGAAGGTTTTAGTAACAACCATACCGTTGGGATTTTGGAATGTCAATGTTTTCTTGGATTTTTCCTTTCTCCTTTTACCTCTCTATTTTTCTGGATTGTTGTTTGTTGAGGTTGACAATGGGATGTGTTGAGAGAGAGAGAGAGAGAGAGAGGTTACAAGGAAAGAGATGTCAATTGAGTCATGGGGAGTCACTTTGGAGAAAAGATAACCGTTGGGAAAGAGAATTACTATGCAGAAAAATTTGCAAATGATGACTCACTCTCACTTGGCATGCTGTCTGCTGAGAGGCCAAAGAATGGCAAATAAGATGGTAAAGGTAGATAGTTTTAAAGAAAATACTCTGGTATAACTTAATTAAGGTGTTCAGAGTTTTTCAGCCTAGTTACTGATATTCATTACTGATAATAATTTTACACAGAAACAAAAGGTAGTACCACTCCTAAAAAGGGTTTCAATTTACACAGCACCCCAAGATTCACTGTTTTGCCAACTATATTCGCAAACTGCTTGCAAGGAGAGACACGGGAAAATGCATCATAAAGTCGTGCTATAAAAACAAAACATAGTATCAGAAGAACGTTGAGGAGCATGGTTCCAATGGTGAAACACGAAAAAGTAAGAAAGAAGAAGAAAGAAAGTAGGAAATGAAGTATTGATAAATAAGATGAGAATGAACATATATGATGGAAAAAACACTAGCAATTCAAAGATGAAGTTCGAATTCATACAAACTTGAGAACGGAAGTTCTTCAACAAGACGAGAAAAAAACCTGCCAAAACTCATAAGGATAGAGTTAGGGTTGAAAATTCAGATCAGCCACTGCCCACGAACCTTACCAGATTGTGAACATAATGAACTGAACTATATACCCTTTCTCTCTTGGGTTACCGAAAATGTGGTTGGTTCCAATCCCCGATGCATGATAGAAACCACAAATTCAGAACAAAGATTCGGACCATCCATTGGTGTAGGAGCTATAAACAACTTGTCCATTTTCTATCGTTCTCCTCTACTATTTACAGCATAAACTTCAAAACAATCATTAACCTCAGGCAGATTTCCCCAGCAGCTGGAGAGAAAGCTCAAACAAGTGATTTTGAACCTTCTCTAAACCAGAGGCTTAAGCTTCCATATTAGAGCCAGAAGCTAAAAGCTGCTCCCGCTATTTGCTTTACACAACAGAAATGGAAGCTAGATGGGGCTATGGAATAGAAGTCCTTTGATCTCTTACGTGCTTTCTTGAAAAGTCTGAGACCGGGACAATGCTGCAGGATTTGCTAGCAAGACCTGTTCAGCATCTGACGATTGACTCTTGTCTTCCGTCTTGGGCTGGAAAGCTTTGAAGATACCTCCTTTGGTTATGGGCTCGTTCTCATCAGGCTTAATGCCAAGTGTGGCCCATATAGAACTCTTTGCAGCCTCATCTGGGTCGTCAATTCTCAGCGTCTTGGGAACCCAAAGACTCTTCTCTGTTTTCTCTTCTGCCTGAGAACTTGCATCTCTTGAGTGCTTACCTAAGGTTGGAGAGCCATTGCCTGAACAGCCACTATTGCTAGTAGAGGATGTTGGTGAAGGGACAGCATTGGATGTCAACCATGGTACATTCCATGCTCCAGGAGCCCATCCTGGCATGCAGCCCCAATAGGAGGCAGGCACAAACGGGAAAGGAATACTTGGTGTACAGAAGGCAGGGGCAGCCACCATCGGTGGTGAGTTCCACTGGACTGGATGATTAGGATTTCCATTCTCTGGTCCATGAGATAGTTCAGAGGAGCACCGGCCTGCTGCCATGGCAGCAATGTTGTTCCACGCTGGATTCCAAGGGTAAGCCCAAGGAGGCCCAGGATAACATGGCATATGATGCGCAGGAGGAAGCCCATTGCAGCATGAAGCTGGAACACTTCCTTGCTCCATACGAGCTGCACTTTCAGGCAATTCATTTTCAATTGTGGTAGAGGCAGTCAAAGAAGACCCACATGAAGGTTCCTCTACAGTTTCAGAAATCTCAACATTTCTCTTCTGGTCCCCAAGATTCAGCACGTTTGCCATGGACTCACAGAGGGGTGCATCTGGTCCGAACTTTAGGACAGTCCCATTCCCCTTCAGAGGGTGAGTAGCAGCCGGGATTCCACATGAGAGAACCTGGTGATGGGCAGAATCAGCGTTCTCAATCCGAGAAGCAGGCATCCCATCAGAGGACATCATTATGTGACGATAGTGTGAGGCTGAGTGTTTATTTTTTCTCCGGCCTGCACCCACAGGGACATTCCTCATAGTACCCCCAGCAGTCCAGTATCTCTGACAGTTCTTGCAGAAGTGCCGAGGCTGGTTAACGTTGTAATTGTTGTAGTAACAGAACTTGGTGTCTAAACTATTGCATCGAGGGCATGGGAGGACCTTGGTCGGCTTCTTGAGAACCTTTTCTTGGCCACCACCATCATCGGTTTCTGCCTCCTCTTCCTCTGTCTTGGGATCTGTTGCTGCCTTGGTTTTCTCTGGTGTTTCAACTTCCTTGTCTTCCTTCATAGCAGATGAGCAATCAGGCTCAGCTGGCTCTTCTGAAGGACCTGGCATCGGATCTTCAACATCTTCATGAGTTGTTTCACAACAAGCATCCTGAAATTAGAATTAAAACCATAAGATTCACCCAAAAGATACGATAAAAAGAAAATGAGCATGCATCAAGTCCTCCAATGTACAGGAAATTGCAAGAGGCTAAGGGTCCAGCAGTTATTTTGATACAGTACAAAAAAATGAAAACCACAACAGGGTATTTTTCTGCATTATAGAGCCCAAATAATTATCTGTGCCAGTAGCTGTGGTCTCTCCAGAAGAGAATAATAAACAGTATTACCACCGGTTTGGAAGAACAGTGAATTGAAGTAAAGTGAGGTGGAGCATCAAATTAATAGAGAATAAAATATAAGGGGTTATGATGGTATTATATTTTTAGTGGCTTGATATGTAATCTTTTTGACTTTTGTGTAAAAGAGGATTTTTTTTTTTGTCATTTAGTGGAGAAAAGAGGTTGCTTTTTGACCTTTTTTGAAAAAAAATAAGGAATTTTGAATTTGTGTACTTTTAATATGATAGGTGGTCTTTTCGTGTCCGGAGGCTTTACCTCACCTCAATTCATTTCACGACCTATCCAAACACATGAGAAATCTGTATCTTCTTTCTCGCTCTGCCCCCAAGTAGAAAAAGTTGGATAACCATCCATTCAGCCATCAATTCGGTCAAATATTCAAACCCAATCACAAATTGGGAAGCTATCTGAATTATGTTCTCATTCTCGGCTATCCTGGGTTAAATCATCGGATAGGACCAATTAACCTATGAATAATTTAAAAAAGATTTATAAAAGTTGAGCTTTTCATGATCATTCTTAAGTTGATATCATTCAAATAGAAAAAAAAAAGAACATAATAAAAACCAACTAACAAACATACCAATAATCCTTTTGAAATAATTAAAGAAAATATGAAAGATTTAACTTTTTTAATTTCCATTCTAAAGGTGATATCCCCCCAAATAATAATAATAATAATAATAATAATAATAATAATAATGTTCAAAAGCGAGCTAAAGAACCTTTTTTTTCTCCGAAAGAATGACTGTATTTTATATAAAGAACATAATTATCCTATAAATAGTTTAGAATTTTTGAAACATGAACTATTTTAATGTTCATTCTCCTTACAACCACCAAGCTAATCTATTGATCCAAAATAACAGAAATTACCTCAATAGGTCCATAAATTACAAACTTCAGACCACAAAGGGGCCTATTTGAATTATCGGTTTTGAATACATAGGAATTCATAATAAACTGGGTTATCCCAAAAAAAAGTACTAAAGAAGCGAGTAGTGAAGGCTACAAGAAGGAGATTTAGATAGGACCCTCATTATCCTAGGATTTTACTTATAAGGGGGTGATGACTGGATGATCATTTCCTACCAAAAGAAAGGCTATGTGACAGCCATTTGTGGATCTTTTCACCATTGCTCGCTCCAATTTTATCCCCTTTGATTGTAAGGGAATATCAACACCGACCCAAAAAGAAGTCTCTACTATTCTATCCTTATTAAAAATGCAATCACAAAAACAAATACACCAGGGTTTAGGGTTTATCCCCACAATTCTGGAGTCTCTTCCTAAATATAACAAATCCAATTCAGAATAAGAGCAAGTTTCAAGAATTTAGGGTTCTGATTCCATGGAAGCTTACAGAAATGAATTACTCATGCTTCTGAATAACCCCACAAACACAAAATAACATCAACAATACTAATCAATTCCAAAATCTTAGGCTTCCAAGTAACTAACAAAAGAAGAACTTTTTGAATGATGAAAGCACAGAAAGAAAAGATTTTTTTAGGCTTAAATAACAAACAAAACCAAATTTCAAGATGATAAAGAGAAAACCCTAATCCCGTATAAGATTAAAGGAAGAAACCCCAAATAATTCAAAAGAAACGACAAAATCTCTCTTTTTTTCCCCTAAAACTAAGAAAACAATAAACAAAACTCCTAAAAACCAACACAAACCAAAACAGAAACCCTAGCATGCTTATTTCATCCAGAAAACTTCACCAGATAAGATAGAAACAGAAAGACGACCAGAAAAACACTCCAAAAACAGAAAAAATTAGAAGAAATCAAGAGAAGATTTTCATTTCTTCATCAACATCAACAAATTCGAGTGCAAGGGAATCAAAGAACACACCTTTTCATCATCGGTCTCCACGACTATAACCGGATCGGACTTCCCTCCTCCTTCCGCCGCCGGCCGTCTCTCCGCCAACGGGATCGTCCTTCCGAAGAGCTTGATCGCCGGATCTCTGGCCTCAGACATTTCAGATTCTCCTCTTCACAACAACAGCAGAAGCTTTTCTGAAGATATCAAAGAAGAAGACCAAAAACATGGATAGAAGAAAGAGAAGATGAAGAAGAAGGAAAAAGGGCAAAGAAAGAGAGAGATAAGAGAGAGAGAGAGAGAGGGGAAAGAAACGAAAAGCGAAAAACCCTTTTTCTGCAAAGGCATAAAGCGAGGGGGGATGGGTGACTGGCTGTTACCGGGAGTCGCCGGTTAGGGTTTTGGGGTGCCAGGTCAGCGTCCAGGTCAGCGATTGGGGCGATTCTCAGCCACGAGAATTCGTGGCTGAGGATTCGAAGAGAGGGTGACGTAGGAACGAAGGGAAAGAGGGGTTAGGTGTGGGGCCCACCAAAAAGAAGGCAAAGAGATAGAGAAAGGTCGCTTTTGAGCTTTGGGGGGGTCTCTTTTCTTTTTAATTTCTTTCTTGATTGACCTGATTGTGGGGCCCATGGTTGGTCTTGATTGGGTCTGGAAATTTTAGCTCTTTTCTTTCCAATTATGATTGTATTGATCCTGGCCGTTGATTTTGATGTGGGATATTAAAATATGGGAGTTGTTTCTAGCCGTCCACGTGTTCAGGTATTGTATTCGTACGGTTGGCGAGAATCCCAAAGGGTATGGGATCCGTACTAGATTCTACATCCGGGTGCAACTAGGACGAATTGGGTTGGGTTGGGTTGGGTTGGTTTTGGGTCAACCCAATTTGGGCTTTTGACAGCTTGAGGCCTGTATATTTAGGTCAGCTAGAGTTAAGCTTGACTTGTATGATATTTATATATATATTGTATTATGATAAGAGTGGTGCTATTGGCACCACGAATTTTTCTCTCCTCACAGTATTAAAAGACAAAAAAAACTTTTTTCCCTAAACTACCCCTCCTCCCTCCTCCCTCTCCCAGCCTCCACCCTCATCCCCCTCCCCCCTCCCAGTCGCCGGCGGGGAGGGAGATAGGCCGGCAGCCGGGGGCGGAAGCCCCAGCCAGCTGGCCTCCCTCCCCCTCTCCCTCTTTCTTCCTCTCTCCCTCTTATTTCCCTCTTCTCCCTCTCTCCCTCCCTCTCCTTCCCTCCCCTACTCTTCTTCTCCCTCTCCTTCCCAGTCGCCGGGGGGGAGATCGGGTTGCAACAGGCCGCCTGCAGCCCACTGGGGCTTCTGCTGCCGGCTACTGGCCGATCTCCCTCCCCACCGGCGACTGGGAGGGGGAGGGGGAGGGAGAAGAAGAGTAGGGGAGGGAAGGAGAGGGAGGGAGGGAGGGAGAGAGGAAGAAAGAGGGAGAGGGGGAGGGAGGCCAGCCGGCTGGGGCTCCCTCCCCGCCGGCGACTGGGGGGGGGGGGGGGGGGGGGGGAGAGGAAGGGAAGATGAGGGAGGAGGAGGGAGAAGGGGGAGGGGTAGTTTAGGAAATGTTTTTTTTTTTTTTTTTTTTTTTTGCAGTGGGAAGAGCAAAAACCGTAGTGCCAATAGAACTTCTCTTATGATAATATATGTGTGTTTGACTCATTTGGACAAATAAAAGTCTAACCTACCTTAGATGTGAGTTAGACTTAGATGTGAGTTAGACTGAAACACAAATTCCGTCAAAATTACACCCAAAAATGAGATAGATTTTAACCTAACCCAATGTATAAATTTTATGCTACACTGTAATTTGGGATGGGTCATATCGACTTGGAAATCCAAATTTATGGTTTTCGTTTGCTTTTCAAAGAGAAACCCTGCTACCATCTACAATATGGGGGCGCCTATGCACTTAACGCCTTTTTTTTTTTTTTAAATGATGCGGGTAACCCCATGGTATTTTTGGACTATTCCATTGGGTACACATGCAATCCTATAATACATGGGCACTAGATAAGTATGGAGTGAGACAAGTAACATCAAATTGCGCTAGGTTTAAGATAGGGATGTCAGAATTTTTTATCAAATGGATCTGTTACAAAAGTGATTTCAGCCTTTAGAAATTAACGTTTGGAAAACTTCTTTATTCCACATCCAATGGTGAAGTTAATCATAGTCATAAAAAGATTCGTCCCAACTATGTAAGAGTCAGCTACACAAGTTCTATTTTTTCATTTCAATCACTCTTGAGCTAACTCCTCGAATAAGTTGTACTTCTTTAGATTTATATTTATTACCTTCATTTACATCCTCTTTGGCCTACCACATCCTCTTGATAGGTCATCAACATTTACATAACGCCGTTGTCGGCTTGCGTTGTATATGCTCAAATCATCTCAAATAATGAGATTAGTATATTTAGAAAAATTTTGTCTAATAGCCTTTCAAGGAGGATCTTTCATCTAAGGGTAGGGAGATACCGAAAGAAGCCCTAGAAGTTGATCGCACATAGGTCACGTTATGTAGACAATGCACTTTTTCACTCTCGTTTTTTTTTTTTTTTTTTTTGAAGATAAGTTGTATATTTCCAAAAGGAAGAAGTGCAATGTACAAAAGGAATTTTGGAGAGAGCCCTCCATCACTTCAACCCCAAAGATGGGCAATACAACTAGTGGGGAGCTTGCCCACGGATAAAAAAAAAAATAGGCCTGAAGCCAGACTAAGACAAATAGAAGCTAAAACGAAACAAATCCAAGGCAAAGGGAGAAAGCACCCCAACTAACAAAAGAAGAAAATGCAACCAAATGAGCAAACTAAGAAACACATTAATGCAAGGGACCCCATCGGAGTGAACACATTTAAATTTCTCACGTCTCCAGCAGCCTTGGACAAATGCAATGATCTTACAATAGCCTTGGACAAATGCAATGATCTTACAATAGCCATCTACAATGTGTTTATAAAGCTGAACCATACTATAATGCAGCGGCACTATAATGTAATTTGTAGCTGCACCCATCATGTTTAGACCTTCTCGGTTTTCTTTTTTAAAATATATTTTTTTCTTCTAATAATTAAAACCAATAGTCAAATGCTTGTGAGAAACTCAAACCATCCTTTCCAATTTCCATACATAAATTACGTCTATATTTCTGATGTTAATTCATTTGCTCCACATTTGCAAATCGAGGACGTCATATATGCAACTAGTACAAGCTGAAATAATTCAGTAGTTGCACTCAACCAAAATTGAATTTTGGTTGGCATGTTAGAGTCCAAATAGGTTTGGGATGAAAACAGAAACAAAATTAAAATTTGCATATTTTAAAGCTGAACTGAGATTAAACTTCAATTGTTTTTTTAGTTGAAATGATACATTTAAAAAATACCATATAATCTTAGTCCCTGTTTGTTTCATGTAATTGAATTTCTAGAGTTGTGTTTTTATATAAGTAGTCAAAAATGAATAAGCAAAGGTGAGTATCCAAACATGACCATCAAATAACTTATAGGGTGTGTTTAGATTTGAGGTGAGGAAAAGCCTACATCATCCAGACAAAAAAAGACCAAGGGCCATATCAAAAGTACATAATTCAAAATTCTCTCCTCTTTTTTTTTAAAAAAAAAGTAAAAAAAAAAAAAAACAACTTTTTTCTCTACTAAATGATAAAAAAAACATCATATTTTTCTATAAAAAGTCAAAAAGATTCTCTATCAAACCATTAAAAAATAAAACACCATCATAACCCCTTTATATTTTATTCTATCTTGATTTAATGCTTCACCTCACCTCAATTCGATTTACCACTCATATTCCAAAATGTGCACACAGCTATCAACCTAATAATTCAAATCTCAGAAAAGTCAACATCTCATCTAGATCTCTTTAACAATACCCGGTAGAATAAATTTGAATATATATGAATATCCATGTATTCAATGTCTATCAAGATTTTCACCTACGTTTGGGTAATTCACTTATAAAGCAAATTCAAGTGAATGGTCATCTTAAGAGACGAGAAAAGAAAAGAAAAGAGGCCTTATAAGTACAAATTTTCAAAAATTACTTCTTTTTTACTTAAAGACAAAAGGACCTCGTCTTTTAATCCAAAAAAGTCAAAAAAGTTTATTTTCGTGCCACAAAATGATAAAAAGTTGAAAAGATAAATTTTAAAATTATATTTTTTTTATAAAACCATTCTTCTTTTCTTGTCTTTTAAAATTAACCTTCATTTGAATTCACTTTACGAGTGAATTACCCAAACAAATTAAGGTAATATTCACATACGTACATACTTATCTATCAGTCAAAAAAGCGCAAAGCTTGGGACTTTCTTAAATTTGCATATTTGAAAGAAAAATAACTTGATAGCAGATAATTGTCCTCAGTTCCTTTATATTCTATGCAAACAAAACACATGCCTAGGAATGCACCAGTCCCCAGTCAAGTCAGGTTAGGTCAATCTTACATCATCTTCACATTGGATCTAAAGTCTGTGAGTCCAGTTTTTTTTTTTTTGAGCTTTTTGTATATACCCCCCAAGGTTTGCAGGATTTGTAAATAGACCCCTGAGATTTTAGTAATTGCAAATAGGCCTCTGTATTTTCATTTTAATACATTCAGTTTCTCAAAAATCAATAGTCTTTCAACCACCATAGTCTTTTAGAGTGAAATGATACTTTTGTTCATCTTTTTTATCCTTCTATGTATAATTCCAAAAGCTTGTTCTCAATTTTTTTTTGATAAAGCATGTAACATTAACAATTGCACTTAGCGGGAGAATAACCCTATATAAACTCTCTTTTTTTTATCAATACAGGGCTCATTTCATTAAATCTAAATTAATAATGACAACAATCAACACATGTGCTTATAACCGGTTATGATTTATTCAATTCATACATGACCCACTATTGAATTTATGAAAGTTTCAAAATATATGATTCTACTTCATTTGTCGGTGGTGTAAAAACTATTCGAGGAATGGGTAAATGTAGAAAAAAAAATTAAGTTTTAGAATTTGCGAGTGTGGGGTGATGTTTGGCTCTATGTAAAAGAAATATTGGGAAATAGGGAAAATGCAAAAGAAAAAACATATTAATTTTTAGAATTTGCGGGGAGGGGGGAGATTTTAAACTTTTATCGAATATGAGTGGGAGTTTTAGTCCGCAAGCCCTTGTATCTATGTCCACCCCCGGTCATGCGCATGAGAGAATTATTGAGAGAAACAATTGGAACTTGAGATAAAATAATAGTAATTTTATAAATAATAATACTCATTTTTTTAATGGATAGATAAGGATAAAGTTGTCATTTATATAAAAATCCAACAAAAATCTCTTGGTAATGGTGGCTGTCCATTCCCGTTAAAAAATTTAATTTTGGGGACACGAAAAGTATTAAAAAGAAAGGGCATAGACTTATTTATAAATTTTAATAAAATCTTACAGGGATATATACAAAAACCTCTTCGATGTTGTTTTTTTCCGATTTGAGTCCAGTTGAGATCATATTGGGTTAAACCAAAAAGTGGACGCCACCCTTCATCTGTATCTATTCGTCACACGACCAATAAAGTTTAAAGTCCATGGATAGGGAATTTATCGTACAACGTGCACCATTGGCGTTTGGCGAAGGAGAACGCAACCGGCGATAGCCAGTCATGCATCTTACCGACGCGTTCCTCCTCCAAAGCAAATATTAAAATAAATATATATATGCTTTCTTCTACTCCTATTTCCCGCTCCTCACGGATTGCGGGCCCCACCTGTAAAAGGTAAAGTGAAAAGGCGGAGAGAGAGAAAGAGAGAGATAGATCTCTTTTTTTGTGCTCTATCCGCGCGTCATTGGTCAGCTTTTCGTTTGCTTTCCTCTTTCTTTTCGTTTTGCCGGACCCCTTGCCGTCACGTGTGAATGGATTGATGGGGGTTCGTTCATCCGTCACGTGTGAATGGATTGATGGGGTTCGTTCATTTTTGGGCCTACCTTTCAAAACTTGGAACTGCCATTAAAGAACACATTCCCACAGGTTTGTTAAAGCAAGTCTACTGTAAAGACAATCATGGACGATCTTTATGGCCTGTTTTGTTATTAGAATGCTTGATCGGAATTTACTATATTGTTTATATATATATATATATATATGAAGTGATATTATAGGTTTTTTATTTTTTTAATTAGAAGTTTAAATTGCAGCTACCTAAAAGATTTCAAATGACTTTTTGAAATTTTTGATATTTCATTTCTACGTATTTGGTTGGAATTTCAAATGCTTCTTCAAGAAAAGCGATTTGGAATTCCACCAATATGGATAATTTTGGAGAATTTAAAATTACTTCATACATGAATTCTTGGAATTCTGATAAAGAAATAGGCGCTTGTTTTTTTTTTTTTCGTTTGCACCTAAAGAAAGTGAAAGATGAGTGAAATTGGCCCCTAATAGTAGAAAATCCTACATTTTTATGTGCTTAGATGGCCGAGATACAGGGAGTAAACATGTATGTTTTGATTTAGATCCCTATTTTATTCCTCTTCACTCTACTCAAAGTTAATCCCACAATGAATCGGGATTTTCTGAGTGGGTATACGCATGGTGACCATGGGTGGACCAACCATGGTCCGGCACGTCACAATGGGCAGCCTTGCCTTGGACACGGGTAGCTAGCTGGCCACAGGCATTGCAGGCCGCCCCACGGTGACGTACGTGGTAAACCGTGGTTAGTCCAGTCACAATCGTTGTAGGGTTTTACCTCACAAGATCCGGAGATCTGGACTCTCCCACAATATAGAATAAAGTGTCTTTTACTCCATCTTATTCATCTAATACCTTTTACGTTTTTACTTTATGCCAATTATCCAAACACATGCATAGTAAGTCACTATTTTTTTTTTTTTTTTACACACGCTTCTTTTAACTTTATGCGTAATATGACACTCTACTCTTACTCGATCCCTTTTGCAAATAAATAGGCCTTAGGGTGGAATGAGTTACATTTAATCCAACATTAGTAAGTAGGGAAAGTCATCTTGAGTAGCGTGAGTTCCTGTATAGATAGATTTTATAGGGTTGGCACTAGAGGATCTTGATTCTGGTGAGGATGTGCCTAATTAAAACTAGCTCAAGTCAGAACTCAGTTGACCGTTCATGATTTTTTATTTTCTATTATTAAGTTTTTAATAACGTTAGTATCCAAGGTCTTTGACTTAATAGGATTATCCCCTGTGACTCTTATTAAACCCACACAAACGTACAACTGACAAATCTAGGATGGTTTATAAAAAATAAGATATTGGGAGCAAACCAAGGCATTATATACCCCACTGCCTTCCAAGGTGAGTAGTCAACTGCTGATGATAGTTATATTAGAATAATATGGCTAAATTTCGTACCCCACCTCTATATAGTTAGACAGTTTGAGACTTGCCCCCTTTGAAAGATTATTCGATTCATATCCACCCACCAAGGCATGCACGTTTATACAAAACATAAAAAATGAAAAAAAAAATAACAGAACATGCACGTGCTGATGAAAGCATTATAATTTATAATATGATATAATATATATATATAATTTTAAAACTTTACAAGAAATGAAAATATGATAATTTCTCTATTGATTATATATCGAGATGGAAGAAATTACAATTAAAATCGATCTCATGGTTCAGGTATGGATTTCTTGACTTCAACTCGAGTCTCTTTCAAGGCGAGTTCAGCCTTGGATTTGCTTGACTCATAACCTATATATATATATATATATATATATATATATTACATAGTGAATCTTTTAATTTAAATTTTTAGTAGTAATGAATACCATTCTTTAGGCCATGGGTTTAATTTTAATCCACCGCATATAATATGGGTGATTTTCTTAACTTTAAAAATGAATAGAAAATCATCCATTAGGACAGCCAACCTAGTCCATACCAGTAGCGGGGGTCATGTATAGGTAGGGGTGGAAGAAACCGAACCGAACCGAACTTTGGACCGTAAACCGAACCGTAAAATTAAGTTCGATTCGGTTTATCGGTTTATGGTTCGGTTTCGATTTTGAGTTTTTAGCAAGTTCGGTGTTCGGTTCGGTTTGGGATTTTAGAAAATAATTTCGATTTAAACCGAAAAACCAAACTATATTTCATGTTTTAAATTAAATATATATATGTCAGTATTAAACATACTATTACTCTATTAGAATAATATTAGTATAATATTACTTTAATTTACACATACTCATAGACTAGTCTAAAGACTAAAAGAGTAAAATACCAAATGGGAAAGGGTGCAGTTGCTGATATTGAAAAATTCGGTTTAAATCGGAAAACCGGAAAACCAAACGTTTAATTATTTTCGGTTCGATTCGGTTTTACATATTATTCGGTCCGATTCGGTTTGTATTATTTTGAAATTTTGATTTTCGGTTTTTTTGGTTTCGGTCTAAAACCGAACCGAAAACCCATACTTCCACCCCTATGTATAGGCCATAGAAACTATCATTCGGGTCGATCGGATGTGGGCCAACCTAGACATAATGGCCTGTACCAATAAAAAGGCGGGTAGAGTATGGGGCAGAGAAACTGCCATTAAGAATAGGTTAAGTATAAATTATAATTGAATATCAAAACAGGCAGCTTATCCCCTATCCTATCTTATTTCAGCTCCAAACTTAGAGTTAGATCCGTCCAGAGAATTAGAGTCATCATATATAAACACATGATTTGGCCTTTTTTTAAAATCACGTGTTATAACTCCCCATGTTGGTAAACTTATAATGAACTGAAATTTGGCTCCTTCAATCCCTTCTCTCAATGCACAGGAATTGGAGGCATCATGATCAGTTCTGAAGGGACTCTTTAGGATGGGTTTTGCAGGGAAGGTAACGGCGACAAACGCCCTTGAGGCTGAACTTCATGCTCTCCTAGAAGGGTTGGAGATCTCTAAAAAGCTAACCTCCAACACATACAATTATGCCTCGCAATTGTGAATAGCTGGAAAAATATGGGAAACTCTCATGGTCATGCATGATTATTTTGGAAAATGGTAATTGTGTGGGTATTTCCGAGCTACTGAGATTATCCTAGTTTCGGTAAAAGTACCGACTAGACATGTCTTGGTCTCGGTCTGGTGCATCTCGACAATAGTGCCAGATCTTGATCTCATGCATCTCGACAATAGTGCCAGAATGCCTCCATATTAAGGTCATGCCCGACCTCGGTACCACCCTCAGTTCGGTTCGGTTAACCGATGCGTGCACTGACAACTGTACCTCTATGAAGACTCAACCACATTACAGAACGTGTGGAGAGATGAGGACATGCATCGGATAGAGATAAAGAAGTTGTCCATATCCGGTGGCCACGTGTGGATCCCTAAAAGAGCGGGACTCTGCCATTAAGGTATCAGGGTAAGGTCCAATGAGACTGTACCTTAGGGTAAGGTCCGAAGGAACTATACTCTAGGGTATGGTCTGATGGGACCCTACCTCCCAAGAATCAGGGCAAAAGTCAAAGGACTCTACCTCAGAGTCAACTCTTGACCTATATATATACAAAGAGCTAATCCAAGAAAGGTACGATGACGCTTATGCTTATGTTTACACACACCCATATTTTAAGTTCTCCCTTCTTCTTCATCCTTGGTTGAGTTATTGAACTAACTTAGGCATTGGATGGCCTTGCGCTGATAGCAGCTAGGGTCTCTGATCGCTATTCTCCTCATCCCTTTCAGGTTTCAGGCATTTGATCTTTCCCAAGAAACTTTATATCCATCAGAATAAGTCTGTGTTAATTTAGGCACTTACAGTAATTCAGGCACTAATGAATGTCCAATGGTGGGAGGCTAAATTTTGAAAACAGTCAGCAAACAGAGTGGCAGATCTCTTATCACCAACTCTGTTCCAGATTTTCAAATAAATTCTAAAAATGCACAAATAAATTTCAAACTAACGAAAATAAGTTTTAAAAAATGAAATAATTTCAAAAAATGCAATAAGTTTAAAAAAAAGTAATATATAATCAAATAATGCAAATAAATTTAAAAAGACTCAAATAAGTTTCAAAATATCTAAATAAATTTCAGAAAATATAAATAAATTTCAAAAGACTCAAATAAATCTCAAAAGATCCAAAGAAATTTTCAAAAATACAAATAAATTTAAAATAACTAAAATAAATTTTAAAAAATGCAATAATTTTAAAAAAAGCAATAAATTTGACAAGATACAAATAAATTTCAAAAGACGCAGATAAATTTAAAACACGCATATAAATTTCAAAAAACTTAAATAAGTTTGCTAAAAAACTCATATAGATTTTGAAGAAAACTCAGATAGCTTTACCAAAAACACAAAGAAACATGACAGAAAACAGGTAAATTTGAATAAAACTCAGATAAATTTGACAAAAACTCAGATAAATTTACCAAAAATTCAGATAAATTGTGAAAAAAAGCTTAGATAAATTTACCAAAAACACAAAGAAATATGATAGAAAACAGATAAATTTGAACAAAACACAGATAAATTGACAAAAACTCAGATAAATTTCACCAAAATGCAGATAAATTTGAAAGAAACTCAGATAAATGTTACAAAAAACAGATAAATTTCACAAAAACATGGATAAACCCGGGACCCGCTGCCTTTCTTTTCCGATAACATCAACGGCGATGGTGGATTCCGGTCATCATGTTAGTAAATGCTACTGGGCTTCTGGGCTGAGTGGGTCAGACCTGACCTGGAACCTACTCTTTCTCGCTTCTATTCGGAGAGAGGACCTGGGTTCTTCCTTCTTGGCCTCTATTCAGGCAATTGCAAAGATTTCCTATGAGGGGATGCTGCAGATGATTGAATGGTCCTGTGAGGGGATGCTGCAGACACCATGCAAGGTGAAGATCATAATGCTTCATTCCCTTGCCTTTGTTGTTGACCATCCCCGACGGGTCTGGATCGGAATAACGGGCGGCTGGAGAGGCTTCGGATGTTGGAGTGTTCACTAGAAAACCCTTTCTTCCTTCTTCCCTCTCCCATCACCTCCGAATCATTGTCGTTTTCGCTGGTCAGTCCAGGCCGGAAGGAATCCAAATCCAATTGACACGACCCATATGAAACTCAAATTCGGCTACTGCGTTCGCGGGATCTGTTTCTACTCAGGCTTGTAATATTAAAAATTCAATTGAAGTTAGATCAGTGAGTGAAGAACATGTCTGCTTTGAGCCATGAACTTTTAGAGAAAGAAATCCATCCACTATTATAAAATGGAACTCATGGTGCCTCTTTTTAGCCTCTTACAAAACACACAAGGATCCATTACGTCTTTTAGCCCATCCAAATGTACTGCAATCGTTGGATTGACAACACATGGATTTGTCGGTTTTGGGTCTCCTGCTACAGGGACTAGCGGGCGACGATGGGCGCAACAAAAACTTCTTCTCTGATGCTACGAATGGGCGCGGGGCAATCTTTTGCAATCAACAAAAGCAGATCAGACCTGGTTTCTGCAATAGACTCCGATCTGCAACCCACGAGCAGCGATCCTTCTACGATCAGACAGTAGCCCACCTGATTGATCAGAAAATCTTCTAATATCGTCTTATTGGTCTGCAACAGTGCGATTCCGACGAAGTCAAGAGATTCAGACGATCTCTTCTCGGAACCCCGATCAGTGTGGCCCAACAGAGATCGGAATACCCAAATAAATCTAGGCTCGTTGCAAAAGAAGAGGGATAATATAAGATCTGAAATTTGAAATTTCAAAAATTTATGCCTAAAATGGTTGAAAGGGCATATCAGTCTTGAAATATATGATCATGTGGATGTAGGGACCTATGGCAACAAACAGTCTAGCTCAGTGGACCATATGCTTTAAAAAGTTTTTTCTTGGACTAGAAGCTGGATACATTCACTTATAGGGACTTTTCGCTAATTTTGCCCTATTTTTTATTAGAGGATTTTACTTAAAAAAGGACCCAAGATGGCCTACAACCAAAAAATGGGCCACCAGTAAATATGGCACGGAAGTGGTCACAGGTGACCACTTCCGTTTTTCTTATTAATGATTGAAACTTGCGACGACGTCGTCGCTTCATATCCCATCTAAATGTATGACGACGTCGTCGCATAATCGCTTGAAACACCATTTTCCTCATATTCTTCCCATCGTTTTCCCTATTCCTCCCAAGGTGTGGTTGCCCTTGCACTTGATGGGATCGTTTTCTGAGGAGTAGATGAGGGCTACAAACATAATGCCTGGAAATATTATGTACTCAGAGATTATTGCAAGCTTCGAGACCAGAGGCTCCCCTCTCCCAAACAGGTTGAGAAGATGAAGAAAATCCCTTGAGCTTCTGGTTTCCGTGGTTGCAGTGTAAACTTGTTGCAGACCTTGTTGCAAAAACAGGAAGAACAGAGAGATGAAGAGGGCTAGGCTCTGTCGAGCACGCGCAGGTTTCGTCGTTGCATAAGACGACTGGAAAATTGTTGACCTCGTGCTGAGTTTATAGATCGGAGAGATCTAGGCAGGGGATTTGGGCCACTGCATGCCTGTGCAACAACGGGATTTGGGTATACAAGGCGATTTCTATGATCTGTGAGAGAGGAATTATGATAGGGAGGAAGAAGGGAAAAATGAAAAAAATGGGGTTTTAGGCAATTAGTTCCACTGATTTGCTCATGTTGCTCCTTGTTCTTCCTTTTTGTCGTGCAGTTTTTTGTGGTTGAAAGACCCTGATTTGCCTTTCTCATTGTTGTTGGTGCTCTCTTCGTTCCACTACTATGGGTTTTTCTGGATGTCAGGTGTTGTGGAGTTCTTTCTTAAAAATGTCAGCTGGTTGTGTAGCTGCTCCCGTTCTCTGTTCCTTCTAGTTTGGGGTGTTTTGTTTTGCAGTGCTCTCTTTCGAGTTAAAGTCTTGGGTGCAGTTTAGATTTTGTGCCATTGTTGGGCTTGCCTTTTAATATCCTATTTATGGTCTTCTTTTTCCTTTTTTTGTCCTATGGCCTTCTTCCCCTTATAAGTTATGGAAATTTATGGCAAGATAGAAGCTTGTAATTCCTCTGGATCTTGCAGTGCGTTCGCACATCAAAATAATACAAATATCATTTTTTTCCAATTACAATGGTCAGTGACGACGTCGTTGTTTCACATAAGCTAGTGCGAAAAATTGTGTGTGATTGTACAACGACGTCGTTGCTTAATAGAAGCTAGTGGAAGAAAATGTGTGTGACTATACAACGACGTATATATAGAACATTAGCGACGACGTCGATACTAAATCTCGATATTAAGTGACGACGTCGTCGCTTGTTAAAAAAGGTAAAAATAAAAATAAAAATTCTGACGGGAATACCACTTCCTGCCATATATACTATTGGTACCTCTTTTGGTTAGTGGCCATCTAAGATCCTCTTTTAGATAAATTTCTCTTTTTATTAAGAGCCTGATAGGATCCGGACACTAATCTATTAATCCAACTTATTAATGTCTTTAGTTGGCCTGGCCCCATAGACGAGTATTCCTATTTCCTAATCCTACCTCTGCTGCTCCATCGACTTCAACTGCTATCTGGACGGCGAATCACCACTTGCCACGTGTGCGGTTGAAATGAGATCTCATAAAATAATATAAGCCGTAGAGCCGGCTGTAATTGGAGACGGTTGCAATCCACGTGACGGCATGGGACAGCGTGGCGTCAGGGGGGTTCGAACTGACACGTGTCCATCCAAACGGACAAACAAAAGCCGCAAGTCGGGCTGACGGATAATTATAATCCCTCTCTCTCTGTGAGAATGAGAAAGAAAAGAAGGCATCTTTTCGCTTTCCGCGTTTTATGCTTGTTTTCGTTTCATTCATAAAAGATAGTGTGAATAAGGCCGCCAAGACTCATAAAACTCATTGCAATCTTGTTGTCTTGGACGCATTCCAAGATGATCTAGACCGTCCAAAGTTGATGGGCAATCTTGACCTTGGTTCTCAAGATCAGGGATCTTCCTTCCTAAACTTGAACGGTTTAGATCATTTTGGGAGTATTAACTTTTAAGGAAATGAATGCATTGCTTAAAATAAACATGAGATTCATCTAGGGAATGATCTCAATTTATGAAACCAAAACCAAATAATAATTCAAATTTCAAATAATACTTATTTCATGGAAAGAAACATCCCATATCTCTAAAATATGACACTAATATCTCTAACAAACACTTCCTTCTCATTTTCTCAAATAAAGGGCATAAATTAGTCTAAAATTGAGTGCAATTACTTATATAGTAATATAATTAATTAAATATAAAAATTATCAATATAAGCTATAAGTATATACTAAGTTTTTTGTGACATTGGGTATTCGAGTCCTTGAATATGCAATGGAGGTCCTCCAAAGGTATGTTTACTAAAGTAGAACAAAATGCGAAAAATGGAAATGGAGAAAACTTACAAGAAACTTTCTCCACTTCTTTTTTTCATTCTTCACAACACCCACATTGCCCTAGCTTATTGAACGAGAAGATTATGAAAAGGGTACATACAAATAGTGGTGGACTCAAGATTTTGATTCGAAGGGGGCTGACAATGGTCAAAAGCCAATTTCTTACTCAACTCAAATGTTCACAAAAAAATCTCCAATGTTTACAAAAATATATCCTAAATCTAGAAATTATATAGACAGAATAATTTCAGAATTATAAAGAATATCATTCAAATGATCACTTAATTTGCATAATAAATTAAAACCATTCAAATGATCACTTACTTTCGTTAATTTGAGGACTTTTTGAGAGCGAGGGAGAGAGGATTTCTGCCATTTCTTTGAAGTTGAAGAAAGGGAGAGGGGCTTGATGGGTTTCTTAAGTGGGGGCTGGGCCAAAAGGGCATAAGAGCCATTGTGGGCATTTTCAGTTTCGGTGGGGGTGAAGCCCCCAAACCCTTCTATGTCAATCAACCCCTGTAGACAAGAATTAATGCTGAAAGGAAAACCTTGAAAAGATTTTTTTTTTTTTTTTTAACCCCAGCAGACCCATGACAGACCCATGAGAACACTTACATTATGTGAGAGGAGGCACCACATGGGGAGAGGTTGCCCACACATATAGGGAAAAAGCAATGATCAATCTTTAGGCAGCTAGGTGAAAGGCATGTTACCCTACCAATTGGGTAACGCCTCATTCTCTAGAAAAAATGTGTTAGAGACAATAAATTCCTCCTAGTGTATAGTAGAACTCCATTAAAAGTGCATCCATTGGGTATTTTTTTTGGTAAACTCATCCCTTGAATGTATTGTCTCTATTTTGTTTTGTCGATTTATATATTTTAAAATAGTTAACCAAAATGTATGATGCCAAAAGAAAACGTCAAAAAAATTACAAGAAACCAAAAGAAGAAATCGAGCTAAAATTAAAATTCAAGAGTCCATGAAACATCACATGAAGGTCCACAAAGTCTAAACAACTATTATTTTAAAAATAACGAATCACGAAGGATCATAATTAGGGTTACGAACGGGTATCCAGTACTACGATTACTCGGAAGTTCTAACCTTTAAAAAAATTGGATCTGGAACTAATTTTAGGTTTCGATTGATAAACATGCCCGATTCTATGTCCATATGAGTTCCGACCCACGGACCCGTGACCCTACATATGAGAATGAAGATTATTATTTCAATTTAAAAAAAAAAAAACCCCAACATTCATAGCTTTTTAAAACAGTTGCCTAACGGCCATATTTTTTGAATGTAATCCTGCCATGAAATCCATTCATACTCGTTCAATATGGAATCTGAAAAGGAATTCATGAGGTACTAGTGTACAGTGTACTACTCATTTTTCTACCCTTTTGAGGAATCCTTTTTTTTCTCATGAAAAAGGCCGTCTTGTGAGCAAATTCAAAGAGTGTGAAATCTACTCAGATCCAAAGTCTTACTAAAACAAGTCATTCTTCTTGACTTTGTGTTTTCAATGAAAAAGGCTCTCGAAAGTTCCAAAGGCCTTACAATAAGAGTAATGAATTACCATTTACTACCTAACGAACACAGAGATCGTGGACCTCCTGATTTTCAAAGTTTTTGACCGCTGAAGTTTCTTGGGCATTCCAATTTAACTTTGATGTCTATCATCTTTCATTCACTTACTTTTCTGGTCATAGATCAAATAATTTCTCACTTTTGCTTTTGTAATACCCCAGTGCAAAATGGATGGTTGACAATTGATTAAGATTATTTAATTTTAATTTAGTTCCCCAAAATTGGATGGTTAGAAATCACCAATGAGATTTTTTCGGTGAACGACTGATGTCCAATGCACTCTTATTTTCAGTAGGGCCAATAAACTTCACCTACATGCCACATGGCCCCTTGCTATATCTAAATCTTACATTTTATACTCACCAATCAAATGTTGGTCTCAAATGCAAATGGGTGGTTGAGATCATCCATCTAGTGGGTCCCTATGCAATATACCCTACTTACAACATGCAAGGGTTGGTTACCATAATCTTATTATTATATGTATTACACTAACCTTTTTCAACAGTGCTTCCAAGACAGCTCAACCCCCATTTCAATTTCTCCTTATCCTTACCACACTTCCTACCACCTTTCCCCTTTCTCCACACGCTTATCCAATCCTTCTTTGAATCGAATTTCATCACTTAACCCATTCCCATAGCCCAAGCAACTTTTTCCACAACATAAAAAAAATAAAAAATCAAAACATTGAAAAAATTGGAGCTTGGTACAAGTCAGTCATGGCCTAGAAGGAAGATTGTGGCATCCACACCCATCTCTCATTGCAAATGACCATAGGATGACTTGGCAAGATGTCCATCTAGTCATTTATTAAATGGCCTTGCTTGTCACATGGCATCTGATGAGTTATACAGAATCATTTATTGACAAGTGTATTTCTCACATTGCCCAATACAAATTTTGAATAGAAATGTGGTTGAATAGAAATGTGGTCCCTAGAAGAACAATTAGGATTTATGGGGCTGATGACATGGCGAAATAAGATCTTGGCTTCGAAGAATAGTAACCACTTCTTTCTTTTCCTTTCCTTTCCTTTCCTTATCAGAGAATTATAAGATCTTCGAAAGGATGGTCCCATTTTAATCCTAGTGTTGCTCTAGATCACTCGAAGAGGATCAACATGTGGGGCCTATTAGTGCCAGCTATTAGAGGGCAAAAAAAAAGAGAGGACCACATGAAAGAGCGCGAGGAAAATGTCTTGATTGAGCAGCGACTCCTGACCATAGGAAGCCAATTAAGGGACCAGGACTAGTCCTTGCCGCCCCCACAAAGGAGTAATTGCATTTGCTCTGGTGGACAGCGTTTCTAGAATTTAAAAAATCTAAGATGGTAAGACGAGAGCCAGCCTAGTCCAGGAGGGATGGAACAACCTCATCCTCAATTGTTGAGCCTAGTACATCCACCATGGTCCATAGCTACTTTTGACATGTGGGTCCTTGTTGTGGTTAGGCTAAGCAAAGCAAGCTCCAATATCCAGGAGAGTGACCTGGGGACCCACATGCCACATTCTCTATTAGCTTTATCTAGACCTCAAAGTTTAAAGACAAGGCACCCTATCTGGCTATTGTGTCAAGAATTCCTCTTTGTCTGAAAAGAAGACACTTGGGCCAAAGGAAAGGTCCCAAAAGCAAGCATTCTCACCATTGAGTTGGTACATCACTTTTTAACTTTGCAAATAAAGCAATGAAAAGGGATTTTGTGGTGGAAATGCAAAATAAGGACAGATTCATTGCATGCATACAATAAGATGGTCATTGGGATTTCTCACTACACAAAAGCTTTCAGTTAGATAAGATGTCCACTTTATAAGATGGGCTTTCTTTCTGGTTTTTTTAGGTCATAATGGATTCTAGTGTTTGGATTCAATTATCAAATGGATTAAAGATGGGGATTAAAAGAGATAATTTAGGCATTTAGGCAGAACTTAGAATCTGCTTGATAGTAAGTAAACAGCTGGAAGGTGCTCTTTTGTGAGCCACAAGGGTTTTTTCTTTCTTTCTTTTGGTAAAAGAACCATAAGGTTGTGCTTCAAGTCAACTTACCTTTCAAGCATATTGAAAAGGGGAAAAAAATAAAAAGGTTCTAGCAGCCCACAGGGCTAGCACATACCCTTTTTAACTTAGAGATACTCCAAGTACATATCAGTTCAGTGGAAGTAAACACATGGGTGTCAATGAGCCAGCGGAGTCATATCAATGGTTTAGTTTCAAGCTTCAACTATCAGCATTGAACCCTGTATTGGTCTGGGCAAAACACTGATATATATTTTGCTAATATATAGCTAATTCAGTGTTCAGGTTGACCCTATTATTTTTGGGTCGGGTTCAAATTGACATTGTGAACTAGAATAATATATTGATGAGGTTCAGATCATGGCTTATGCTTGTCGTTTAAGCTGCAGACTGATCTTAACCTGAAATATTACACTTTGATGTCCTGACCCAACCTGAAGAAAACCTGATAATTAATTCAGATTCCAGTTGATCCTTTGAGAACCTAGTTCACGATTACCAGACATTTCCAACCCGATTGACGAACAAGTAAGGTCCAGATTCAAGATATATTTGATACCCACAATGGCCGTCTATTTTTTTCACCTTAGATCATATGGTTATCGGCATCCAATGCCATGATTTTTTTAGTTGGTTAAATTTTAAAGCCCTCTTTTATCTTGTAGCACTAGTGGTCCCTTACTGACTCCATTATTTATAAAGCATGTTTTTGCTGAAGCTGTCGAGGATCTAGACCATTCAATAGACAAACAAAAATAAATTAGTGCTAGGAACACAATTGCGCATGGTTTGAGATGGGCCAGCAGAATCTTGTCCAATTCCAGCCCATGGGCTTAACGTCCAGGCCCATACCTAGCTCATGAGTGAAATATTAGCCTATTTGTTTCGGATTTGCCATATGAGGCTGGGCCATCTAGTAAGCTCTTAGGCACTGGGTAAAGTCTTAACTATTTAGTTACAGGGCCAAAACTCAGCCGTGGCCCATAAACATTAGGTCCAAAATGGCCTGGGCACAGGCAGGTCCAAGGGTGGACCATGTGGACGCCTAGTTGTTGGGAAGTTCCAATTATTAGTACTAAGGAGGAAGTACTACCCATCAACAGTGGGCCCCATGTTTCAATATCAGAAACCTTTTCATAAAGAGATTGAATAAAGAAACTACTTTGAAAGGCCAACATAGTAAAAGCAATCTCATTTTCTAGATGTAGTAATAATGTTGGATCAATTGAAATGTCACCCAAAGATTGGTGAGAAGGTCAAAAGTCCAATCCAAGCCTCATCCAAGATGTAGCTAATTTCCCCATTGTAGAGTGTTGACTGAGTTTTAAATTTAGAAGATTATGGCATGATTAAAATAAAAGAGAGAAAGAAAGAATAAATAAATGACAATGACTTGAATCAATAATGGCAAAGTCTCAGGGAAAGCACTCTCTTTTGGGATTGTTTATTCTTTTTTCATACATGAGTCTCATCTACAATCAATCCCATCCCTCACACTGACCCCACTTGAATCAATTCAGTCCAAATCTTTCCACTGCCCTCCATTTTGAGGAGTGGGCTCCACTTGAGGGTATGGTGCCTCTATTATCGCCTCAAGGTTTCTGTACGAATTGTTTGCTAAGGAGAATTAATAAAGTATTAGAACCAACCGATCGCTACTTCGAATTCCATGAGAAATGACTTGGCTCGGGGTGGAAAAAAATGCATGTAGCCAAAAATGCGCCTATTGAGTTGCATTTGAGGGGAAATGTTGAAGAGTGGGCTCCACCCGAGGGGGAGTATTGAATAGTATCAATGTTGTCTCTATTAATTCACTGAAATTTTGGTAGGAATGGTTAGCTTAAGAAAATTTAATACATTATATCTTGGTTATTTTGCATCTAGATGGCCCTTGCTCGGATTAGTTAGTTTCTAGCTAAAATATTTGATCAGGGGGATGCACTAGAAATGTATAGGAGCACAAGTTTGATGAGTTTGAAGAAAAAAATCAGGAGAGAAACTTGATAGAAATATTGATTGATGATGACTCTAGAAAAGTGCATTGCATGTAATAGAATTTACAATATACACAGCAGCAATTTATGAGATTCTGCCATGTGCTATTAAATTGTTATGTACAGTCTTATGGAGAGTGTAAGCTTACAATCGTCTGCATCAATGTTTGCTACAACAGAAAGACCCATGTGTATGGGTTGGACCAACATTATGTGAATTCTGACACGGGCGGGACCAGATGCTTTACTTTTGGGGCCACCATAGTAGAAATGCCATATGATTTATATTTGGGGGCCCATGGCCACCACATGCCCCATGCACCCTCCCCCTGTTTGTCTCTGAATTTTAAGATTATCTACGAGAGATTAACCTTGTCTAGTTTTGTTTCTGGTGCCCAGCTAGAGGGGGCTGGGACCCGCTGTTGGGCGAGAGAAGTAAACTTAAATTGAGGTGAGAGAACCCTTGGGTGAGGGAAGGTCTCTTACAACTAAGGTAAAATGCCATTCTCACATTGTCTTGTTAATTACAATGAATGGCTTGGATAGTCAGCAATCCATAGAAGCTTTGCACACTTAAATATGAATTCACTTTTAAATTAAGTGAAAAAAGTTTGACTTAGAAAGCCAATCCTAGATAGATGGACGCATGTGGAAAAAAAAAAAAAACAAGACAAATGAGGAGATGGAACAATCCAAGAGAAGGGAAATTCAGGTTTTCTGTAAAACTCACAGTAATTCTAAAAAAAGATCATCTCGAAGCAGCTATTTGAAGAAACATAGTGAAGATCACAAATGCCCATCAAATGATGGAAAATGAATACACCATCGTGACCCTAGTAAATTAAATTCTTGAAAAATATGGCTACAATCTCATCTTCACCTTATATCCTTCGCTCTTCACCTCTTTAATACTCGCTCTTTGCGACCCATTTTACTAGTAATTTTGGGAATTCTATTCCATACATTCAAAGAGGCTTTAAGCCATCTCATGTGTTTAAAGTATGGCTGCAACTACATGTTGTAAGAATCAATTAAACTGATTATTTCAGCTCATTCCAACTCTTCTCACATATTTCTTCAATGAGATCAAGTGCTAACGTGTTTGGGAAATGGACCTGGATCTATATAAGCAGGTCCTAAGTGTTTGGGTTATTTGACCATTAATTGTGCCTGATGAGGCATGGTGTCCTGGGGCCATCAGAAACTATAATGAATAGATGATAAGATTAGTGCAAACTCTTTGGTACATAAAATGTCAGTGTTTCCATGTAATAAATATATGGAAGGAAAGATCATATAGCATTTGTGTGTGGTTGGGCCACGCCATAGCTTATTCATCCCAGCCAGTTTATATATCATGCCTTGTATTCTGGCCTGGATCCACTCAACATGATTGAATGTTGCAGCCATTTCCAAAGATTTCAGGCCACTTTGAGGAAAAAACACTTTTAGCCAGGGATTTGCCAATAGTTGTTATATCAGTAGAAAGTCCCAGGCCTAACCTAGTTTTTAGCTGTTGGACCAGAAAATGCTCAAGCCCAAGCATTGGTGTAAATCATGCCCAAATCCAACCCATGCATGCACAGGCCCAAATAGTGCACAATGTAAATGTTTTAATTTGATTTTACTTTCTCAAGTTCACAAAATATTTGGAGCATGTTTAGAACATGGCCCCAATTAAACTTGAAGATGTAATTTCAGGGTGGGCCAGGATTTTGAAGCTCGATTGACCATTTCTTGGTCCCACCTGGGTCCCTCTATGATCAATCACATCCCAGCTCTCCCCTGTGAATTAGCGACTAGACTAGTTTGACATCCAAGTTTGACAAGTATCCAACTTTTTCTAGGTTTGGATTTCTACAATTTTAAGGCCCTGTGAAACATTTTACCTCCCATGATAATCAGACTGTTCCCAGCTTTTGTATTAATGTTGATCATGAGCTCCCAGCTAGGCCCTACAGGCCAGACCGTTGTGTGCTTAGAAATGGTCCTGCGAGTCCCAAAACAGGCCCACACACACACTACACTTCCCAGGTCAGACTCGGGCTCGGGCTTACTTACCCGAATCCATTTTGTGCCAGGCTTGGGCTAGATCAGCAACTAGCTCATCCCCCTATAAGCTGGATTCTGTCTGATATTTATACCCGTGGGCTGGAACCTGCCCATGCTTTATCCCATAACTGAGGGCTGGGTTTTGGTCGATATATGCATAAAGGTCAGGTTATATGGCTGGGCCAGACCCAACAAATCTAAAGAAAACAGGCTTGCTTTATTTGCTAAAGGGGGAGAATGTTCTTCTAAGAGGCTCCTTATTAGAGGGGTAACCTTTTTGGGACACCCTATATGACAAATCAACCCCCTCACACTCTCTAGCCCCCTGTGATCAGTTTACACTCACCCTAATTTGGCACTAATCAGAATAATAATCATCGTCAACTTAGATTTCATGAAAAGCATAACTTAAGAAATTGTTAGAATTTAATTTGACAATAATTATTATTTTAATTAGTACTAAATTAAGGAGAGTGCTAATTCATAGGGGCTTAGTGAGTGTGAGGGGGTTGCATTGGTCATGTGTTGTCCCACGTGGTGGTAAAAGGGCTGGCTACCTCTCATGCAAATCTTGAGAGGTACCTCATTGCCCCATTAAAGGGTGAGGCCTAGGTTCAACTCTAAGTCGATGGTATGTTTCTAAGACTAAATTTTAGGTTCACTAACTAAAGATGTTGAACTTGGGACAAAATTTGCCCATGTGAGGATAATTTGCAATTTGGTTAAAATGTTATTACAATATAACTGATATTTGAGGTGTATTATCAATAGGTGATACATTAAAAGAGACTCATTTTAGATGGTTCGGACATATCTAACACAGGCTAGCATCTGCTGAGGAGAAAATCCTCACCGGAGGTTGATGGCCCTTTACAGCACGTTTGGCAACGGTCATCGCCGTGGATTCCTCGCCCAAAATCCGCGATCACGCGGATTTTCGTGTTTGGATCTGCATGGATTTGGAGAGGAAGGAGAGGAGACTTCTTCTCTTTTGATTATTTCTGGAATCGGACCCTCCCCCTTCGGATTTTCTCTTTCCGCGCGCGCAAGGATTTGCGGAGCTACAGTGCAGTGAGGCGTTAATATTGGGCAGAGCGGTTTTTGCATTTTTTGGATCTCTATGGACCCCACAATCAAGATCCGAACCGATAAAATGTTAAGAAGGTCCAAAACGGCTAGCTCACCAAATTTCAACCGTTGATCATTCTTAGATCTTGAGATATTTGCATAAACGTCTGCACCGTTCGATGGCAATTTCTGATATGCTGTGGGCCAAAAAACGGGATTAAATCCAGTCCGTTTTTTTCGATTTTTTGGTTCATGTGGGTACCACAATCATGATCTGAACCAGTAGTTATTTCTAGGAGGTCAAACACGGCTAGTTGACCAAATTTCAACCGTTGATCATTCTTAGTTCTTGAGATATTTGCAAAAAGGTCCAGGTACTAAAATATTAAATTCTTATTCTTGTGGGCCCCCTTTGCACGATCAGAACCGTTCATAATTTCTAGATGACCACGAAGTACTTTGAGGTGAAAGTTGAGGTCTTGATTTTTCATTGATTTTGAAAAATTTTATAAAACATATTTATAACCATTGGATTATATATTCTACAATTTGTAGGAATCCTCCCTCCATCCAAACATGGAACTCTCTTTGGGAATCCTACTAGAGAATTGTGGCTTTCTTTGGAGATGGAGAGAATCCTCTAAATAGAGGATTCTTCTACATTTACCAAACGTGCCCTTAAGGAAAAGGGTTAAGCTGAAGAAGATGTAGATGGAAGTACTAAAGATAAGTCTAAAGAATCTTGGCCAAATATAGATTGAAACGGAGAAACATAATTCATGTAGTTGGCCCAGCTTGTAATTCTAAAACTCAACTCACCTTGAGGGACTTGTGAGGGCATCAAGATGAGTATCTCAGTCCACGTGACCGAGTTTATGATAGAATCGGTCAAACTCAAACAGCCGAGGTAAAGTTTAGTTTTTGAACTTTGCCACTTTAGTATAACTAGCTAAACAACATAGCATTAAGGTGATGGCTCAATGAATATTGAGTGTAGAGGAAGAGACCAATAGATACTCTATTTATAGATCTTACATTATGAGAGCCTTCCATCTAGTCTGTTTGGAGGTCTATTTATACATCTTAAGAAAGACTTCCATCAAGTCTATTTGGACTTGAAAAAACTGGAGTTGTGGAAATATTTTTTTCTCAAATTTAACTTTTAAAATGGAATCTAGAATGAACTACATCAGAATAGGCCAGGTGGGTTTGATAACCCTAACAACTATGATGGAACTCTTAGGTCAACAATCCCAATTGTGGATATATGAGCCAATCTTTCTAACATATAATTATGGGGATAAGATGTTATGTGTGGAGTCTGATTACATCTGGATCATACTGATAACTCGGGTCCACTGTCGCGGATTCAACTCCACGGTGAATTGGCTGGGGCTTGCAGGGGGGCAATTAGGGCTGAACAAAACAAGACTACAGACCGGACCGGACCGGTGTGGTTTTACTACTACAAATCCGGACCAGACCGGACCGGATTTGGAAAACTGGTTATATCCAGTCCGGTCCGGTCCAGGCCTTTTGGGGTCCGGTCCGGACCGGACCGGACCAAATTTATTAATATAAATAAATAATAAATATATATATTTTTTAATTTTTCTTAATACAAACACAACTATGCTTCTCTGATTAGTTTTCTCAGTTGGATGTTTTCAAAAGTGTGTGAAAGTTAAAAGAGGCATTACATGCACTATGAAGAAAAGGATCATTGCTGTTTTTTGATTGATTGAGATTTGAGAAGAATGTTAAAAGGTTTTAGACATTCATTCAACAGATAAGTTTTCAGATTAGAGCCAAGCCCAAGTTAGTCAGGGTCAGCCCAATTAGTTATTAGGCTCAGAAGACAGTAGAATATGTGGCCAGTTAGTAGTGAGTTTTCCATGCTGTTCCGGGCCATCTGATTGGGCCTTTATACATACAGAGCCCCAGCACAATTCATTCATCCATCCAAAGGACATTGTGCAACTCATAGGCCTGGGTGTCTTTCATTGTTTGCTGCAATATATTTTTCTTACGTAAAAGGCAAACTAATTCTCCTCTATAACAATGAAAAAAAAAAAAATGAAATCGGTCTGGACCACTTATAAGTGGTCTAACCGGACCGTTTTGGACTGGTCCGGTCCTTCATTTTAGGACGGACCAGAAATCCGGTCCGACCATATATCCGGTTGCGCAGCCCTAGGGGCAGTGCGCCTCATCCCAGGAGTTCGGGAGCGGAGCCCCTGACCCGAAACGTGTAAGGGTATTTCTGTAATAATATTACCATGCGCCTGTATGTAACCCTAGTATAGCCGCCAGAGATCTTGTATCTTGTATTCTCATCTTCTGCCTTTGAGCATAGTAGAATCGGTGTAATCTGTGAACGTACCTCAAAATAGAGGAAACCACGTAAATTTGTGTGTCTTCTTTGTACGATTGATTGCATCTTTTCTTCTTTATTTCATAACATAAGAGAGCCATATAAGGTTAGTGTTGGAACAAATGTGCATAGATAAAGGGTATGGTAAATAAAGAGTAAAAATTTGCATCGATGGTTGAAAAGCATAGTACTCTACTGCTGCCCACACTAAGCAAAGCAGATACTTCAATCAGGAGTGGTACTAGACTAGTGTGAAAATATAAAAGGAAGCTACATGTTTACAATGCCTTTGTTTCCTTAAATGCAATAGCAGACCCTCTTTCATTTGGTGAGCATAACGGGCCCAGCCATCCATCTAATGGGCCTGATCTTAGGGCCTTCTGATCTGTTTTTGGGTCTGCATTTGCACTAGCCTTTTCCCTGTATAGCCAAGCTCGATTATGGTCATCCTTATGTAGGGCATTTCATGGGCCAGGTCGGACTGAGGCAGAACCATTTCTATAATCTCCCCATTTAGTTATCAGGTCCAAACAGATCCAGATCCAGCTTATCAGGCCCAATCCTTTCGTTCTAACCCTGCCAACAGTCCTAAAAAAAATCCAAAATCAAGTCCAATCCAATCAAGCCAGTCTTGAGTTAGGGCCTCCCTGACCCGGCCCATGAACAGCCCTTGTCCTATGACCTCCATACATCCTGAGCTAGGCGTCAGCAAGAAAACATCAGCCAAGGAGCTCATTCCTTGTGTTACTAAAATAATGCCCATTCTGAGTCCAATGCATAAAGAGGATAAGTTGATCTAATAATCAAGATGTAGTGGAAGCAGCCGCTGTACCTTAATCTCTTATCAGTATCTATGGGATAATGATCCACCAAGATTTGTGTTGTCCAGATACACCCATTCCATAAAAGCTTCCCCATGAATAAGTGATTTCCTTGGGCCCACAAAAGATATAGTTGATGTAAAATATTGGAACTAAAAACTACAATGGCATTCCCATTCATGGTGATGGCTCCATCAGATCAATGGTCTGGATTAGCTTATATAGATGCTGACAATAGGTAGAAAAAATAATTGCATTTATTGATTTAATCTAAAAATAAATAAATAAATTTGGGCAACCCCAATTCTTGGTGGGGCCCATAGATGTCCGAATCACAAATCATGGGCCCACTTGTACGGAATGAGAGCATGCTTGACCTCATGCATCAGGACCCTATAACTCCTCATCTCTCTCTCTCTCTCTCTCTCTCTCTCTCTCTCTCTCACCACCCACTTGAACAGGAATACCCCACAAAGATATGGTGGGTTGTCAAAAGTCATTAGAGCTTACACATGGCCAATAAACTATTCATGGTCTCCATACAGAAAAAATTTAAGTTGGGATGGATGATAAATATAACATGACAGGCCATCCTGAGCTTTACATACGCATGCATGTGGAAGGTCTAAAGCTTCTACCAAATCTAACAAGGATCTTTGTGTGTCTTGTTTCAATTGTATAGTACCCTGTCACTGGTTGCAGCACATTTGCCATCACCTATGCTCTTTGTTTATTACACTGCAAAATCGAATCCACAAGCATCCACTGTCTTCAGTCATCAAAGCTACTTGATTACATATTTGTGTAGATCACAATTACCACACAGTATTGACCCATATCTTAGACAATATCAAATTTTAGTCCACAGAGCAGTTCATGTTGGAGCTTATCAACAACAACAAAACAGAGAATTGGTGCAGTGCTAGTTTTGGTGTACCGTAATTAACAAAGACTTCATTTTGAGAACTTAGGGATAGCCCACTCTGGTTGGATATCCATAGCCCAGGTCGTTGGATATCCCATTCCTCACCCAACTACCCGGGAATCAATTAGTGGGTTCCTCTCCCGATGTGACTGTGTGAGCATGTGTTATGTCCATCCGTGAGCAAGTTTCTCTCCCCATAAAAGAGTGTTCATTTTGAATAGTAAAACCTCTACTCTACTTGAGGAGATTTTATTTGATTTCATAGGACGGCAATGTTTTCGTACGGGAAGACTGCATATGAGCAAGCTGCAGTCCAGCTCATGGGCCCACTTAAGATTCTGTTTTGTTAGTGGGGCAGGGTAATGGAAAGGCCTTCTTGCATAGAAGGACCAGCAAAAAAAAATCAGCCTTGTAAGATAACCCTAGCTCTTGATTTGAAAGCCATAAACTTTAATGGTCTTTTAACCATAGATTTTTTTTGAGATTCAATCCAACGGTGAATAAAGGTTTGATGATAGTGAATCTGGGCCTGGTACAAGATCATGAGAGGATGAGAGTGTAAAAGGGCCTGCACTGGTCCAAGATGGACCCCATAGACCTAGAATGCATATGCAGTAGCTTGTAGGAGAACATTTCTCTTCTTATGACTGAGATTCTAATTGATAACAGTACTCTAGGGCTGATCTTCTAAGGCCCAAATCTGAACTGTTAAAGATTGAAGCGCTTCTAGGTCAGATTGTTATCCTAGATCCCAGGCCTGAGCCCATCTATAAGAAAGCTAGGAGGATAGAGCCCTCCTGTTAAAGACTTGACTTGACCATGACTTGTTTTTATGGCCCAATTAAGTGAACTTTACATAAGAGTATGAGACTTGAGTATTTTGAACAATAGTTTAGTGTCCCTATGTGCATTCTACAGATTGGGAGGAAGCCCACAGTTCTTTGATTGATCACAAATTAGGTCAAAAATTGAGGGGCCCACCAAAATGTGTACTGGTTTAAGATTGTAGGATCCCAGCTATTCGATCTTTGTCATGGGTTAGGGTCTTTCTTTACACGGTTTATAATATTCCAACAATACAAGCTAATGAATGTCAAAGAACTCAGAATCTACATTTATTTTCCTCTAATGTAAATGATAATTACACTTTCTTCCCCATGCACTGTCCAATGTTAGCATGGGAAGAAATAACAGGTAGCCACGAATATTTTACATTTGTGAACAATGTCCACAGGATAAGTGCTCAACAATGGTTCTAGAACTAGCAATTTGAGGTCTCATCTTAGAGGTGAAGTATCAACAATTGAAGTGATAGGACTATACTGATGTTCAATCAATGGATACTGTGATTAGTTAGGAGGGGTGACTTGAGTCTTCCTGATGAACTGTGAGACCTTATTGCTCCTGGGAGAGGATAGTAATAAAAGATCAATGTGTGTATACCATCAAGGGAGTTGTTCATATTTTGATACTTTGCAGGGTATACTGGAATTATAGAGTTTTGTAGGGGGCTTCACGTAAAACTGCCATTTTAAGACCAAATATTGGATGGGTAGGATCTACCAATCTGGAAGACTTTTGGTGACACCCCTACTTCAAGTCAATGTGGATCCCATCGTATCAACGGTTTGGATAACCAAGCCCAGAGCTAAATTGAGAAACATGAGACCTCTAGTGGCAAGGGTGTCTCATCTCATATAGTTGTTGCCTAAGGATTGATCAGTGGGCTGATGATAGGTTGTCTCACACGTGGTGTACTACTCATCCAACTAGAAAAAACAAAACCAATAGAGCTTTAATTGTATAGAATGTACTGACAAAGACTACACAAGTATATCAGGACCGTAAAATCTCTAATCAAAATAATGGCCGAACACCCACTTCTCAATACTCCCTCAAAAGCATATAGTTCTATTTCAGCGTTGAGCCGTTCCTTCTGCGATTCAAACTCGCGACCGATCTAACTAACCATTCCTTACCAAAACCTTAAGGCGTTACTAAAGACGTACACCATAAATACTTTTCAATACTGTCCTTCAGTGGAACACACGTTACACACATCAACAAAAAGTCCATGTGCTTTTGGGTGCATTGGAGGTGATGCAAGCAATCAATGGACAAAGCGGTTATTCAATTAGATCAATTCGATATTGAGACTTATAGTTTTTTTCTCTCATATTCCTAGGAGATTTAACAGGCTGCCCGTAATCTTGCTAAGTTAAAGCTCTTTCTTGAGATTGGACTATGTTTGGGATGGGAATGTTTTGAAATGGCTGGGTAATTCGATTATGTTAGTATTTTTTGGTAAATTTGGTCTTGTTTGTATAATCTAGCTTTTTTCTTGGTAGAAAGAAGAGTTCATTAGAAAATGATAGGAGTTGTGCAAAAACATTTCATCTTCTAGGAATATGGGCGAATGAGATATCTTCAAACTCAGAGTTTATGTCCTAGATATCCAGCAAAACAGGATGGATTGACCAATCCATCGACTCTTAATGGATCGAATGACCTCACGGGCATCCAACAAAAGAAGATTAATCTTCTAGGATCCTCGCACCCCAGCTTCCTTTAGCACGTATAGGATGGCTCTTATACCTTGGCTTTTTTTGGAGAAGAAACCTTGGGTCAATCGAGATATCCTACATGCACCCACAAACCGTCAAACCAAATAGCAAAACTAAAGCCCGCTTTCCTATCCACGCCTCTAAATGAGGCATCTGAGAACACTTGAGCCATGGCTCTAGGACTCCTCAAACTAAACTCCTGGCGGGGGATTGTGGGTTCTTGGTGCTCTTTTTTTGACTTATCCGAATCAAACTGCCTGCATATTGGGTTGTGAATTTAGGTTTGATTTTCATGCCCTTAAATATAAAATCATTTCTAGTTTTCCATGAGGCACACCACAACACTAGGATCCGAAACTTAGTTTGAGGATGGATTGGAGGCTTTCTTGTCGATTCACAAAGACCCATAAAGATAGTCCGCTAGTCCCTAATCTTAAGATGAGTAGTATAATGTGAGAGCATTCCTATATTTAAGCCAAATCAAGCCGCCCTCGCATGATCACAAAGAAGGAGGGCATGCTCAATAGATTCTTTCTCGATTGTGCAAATAGGATCGGTGGCATCAGTCGAAATATTTTTATTATGTAGTAATTTGCATACCTGGATTGAATTAAAACGCATTTCCAATCGACGAAAAAAAGAATTCTTTGAGAAAGAAGAAGGCATAATGGGACATTGGGAGCATCCCTACCTTCTTCATGAATGATTTTGTAAGCTGATCTTAATGACAACTCACCTCCTTTTGAAGAGGACCAGTTTCTCTTGCCCTCTTTACTACTGAAAGGGAATATATATTTTAAGAATGCTCTCCACATAATAGTTATAAAAAATATCTCTAATAAGTTATTCATATAAGCTTTTATCCAGGTTCCAAAGATCTTGAATCACAAGGTTTTGATTAACCATGGTAGAAATAGGTTCTTTGAGACCCTCCATTGTAGGGATTTAGTTACAATTCCACACTGAAATTTGCTCCCCATTACCAATGATCCATCCTATCCTTTCGTTGATAAAATTAGTTGCTTCGACAAGTCCTTTTCAGAACCAAGAGTTGCTCTTTTTGAACTTTGTCTCCCATAAAGATTTTCTTGGGCAATATATATTTAGCTTTCAAAGTCTTCGAACTAAGCTGACTTTCATAAAAAAGGCACCTCTAACATGTTTTAGCCAGAAGGGCTAGGTTGTTTCTCTTTGGTATCTCTAATTCCTAGTCCTCCTTCTTCCATAGGCCTACAGATTTCTTTCCATTTAATGGTGTCAACAACCTTTTTGTTGGGGTGTCCACTCCAAAAGAAACTGAGGGTTTAGGGTTCGAGATCTCTAGATTGGTCCACTCAATAAATCAACCCACTGGTGTGCAAAAAATAATAATCTATGCAGCGAAAATAAAATCACAAGCACACAGCACAAGGACACCAAATTTAAGGATGGAAAACCCAAACCGGGTAAAAAACCACCGATCCGTACTAGATCTAATCAAACACTATGAATCTCGCAATTACAAGAAACTCAGATTTCTTTCCTAAATATCCCCTATCTAAAGATTGAAGTTACCTTGTGTCGCATCACGCTTCAACGACATCACACCGTTGATTGCAACAGATCCAACGCTTGACTCCTCAAATCTTCTACGTAAGAAGATGATCTTCTACAAGGGATGCAGAAGAAACTTGCTCTCTAAAGTACTTGGCAGCACAACTCTTCAAAAATCTCTAGAGAAAATTTCTCTCAATTAAATCTCTAATTCAGAACTTGAGAGATAATTTTGTGTCTTTCTCTTGCCTTTGGGTTGTGAGAAACACCCAATATATAGCCCCAAATTCGTGCTTAAGACTCCTAAAAATATTCCACTTAGAATAAGAGTCCTTTTTCCAACACTTAAAAAAGAGTCCTGAACAGACTGGGCTCTGCGCGTACCCTCGCTATAGCGAGGATCATCCTCGCTATAGCGAGGCATGATTCTGCCAGCACGTTTTTTGCAACTGTCATGACGTCTGCACTCTTCTTTCTTTTCTTGAGTCCTGACATCCTTTTGCATTCTAACAATCTCCCCCTTTTGGCAATTCTTGGACAAATCCTCCTAGAACAATACAATAAGATCTACCCAAAATAAAAACCCAAAATACAATGAATTTTTTAAGCAAAAAAAATTAGCACTGTAGATCTTGAATTGCCTTAGCTTGTAGAACTCATCTGGGCTTCATTCTTCTCCCCCTGAATTTGTCCATAATTGACAAACAAAATATCATGCAGCTTCCGTCAATCTGGATGCAGTAGCTCCCCCTCAATTTTGACTCCCCCTCAATATGATCTTCGTATCAGCACTGGGGATGGGGACTTGACCTCCTTGATCAGGGCTTTTTATGATTAGCCACCCACACTTTTGTAGTTTGAACTTTCAGCACAGTGTGAGCAAACTCCTTAGGCAAATCAGATTTTCTAACCCAAATTGGAGTCGTCTTGGGTGGAGAAAAATTCTTTCGCCATTGCTTGGTCTTTGGTAGACTTTGTAGCTTCTTGCAATGGGGACGAATGTGTCCTTTCTTTCCACAATGGTGACAAGTGGATGTGCGTGCAGTGCGTGACACATTCTTTTTCTTGAAACTACTCGACACATTATGTATATGTGCAGTATCTGGAGTAGCATGTGCAACACTAGAAACAAAAATTGTTTTACCTTTAGCTTTTGAAGTGGATGCATCATGATCATAACTGAGACCGCTCCTGTCAAATTGAGACTTCTGACTACACAAGATATTTGTAAGAGTCTTCGAACCAGTGTTCATCTTGTTTAGTGAAGCTTGTTTGGTTTCTAACTCAGACAGAGTGATCTTCAGTCTTCCTTGCAAATCTTCTTTTTCAGATGTAGAAACCACGATCTCTTCCTTCAGATTCACTATCTCTTGTTCAGCCTTTTCAAGTTTTTGACTCTCAGTGGTCAAATTTTCAGCTATGCAGTTTTTCTGACTTTCCAAGAGACGAATCTTTTCAAGTGCTTGCTCTAATTCAATTTTCAATGCAGAATTTTCTTCTTGAGCAGCTTTAAACTTGATAGAGATCTTGTAGCCATACTTGGACATCTTAACACAATCAACATATGTTTTATGATACAACACTTCATAATCTTTCTCTTGATCTGACATCTCATCAGCATGATCTTCATCAGTATCATTGTCAGATAGAGAATTAGCCATGAAAGCCACAAACTTGCCATTCACAGTGTCTGTACCCTCATACACTGTCTGTAAGACTTCCCACGCTTCTTTTGCAGTTTTGCAAGTGGAAATCCTACGAAACTCTTCAGCAGACACTCCATTGTATATACTATTCACTGCCTTGTTATTACAATTTGAGGCATGCTTCTCATCCTTTGTCCATTCAGCTTTAGGTTTAGGAACAGTTTGTCCACTAACCACAATTGTTGGCCTGGAGTAGCCCTCCTCAACAATATCCCAAACACCATCATCAATGGACTTAAGAAACCCAATCATCCTTTGCTTCCAATATGCATAATTAGAACCATCTAGCAAAGAGGGCTTAGTAGTTGATGTCCCTTCTCAATTGAACACCATTCTAGAAATCTCTTGTGATCAAACACAGCAAATTAGTGTAACCCGCTCTGATACCAATTGAGGGTTTAGGGTTCGAGATCTCTAGATTGGTCCACTCAATAAATCAACTCACTGGTGTGAGACCCCACCCCTGGTGGGCCCTCAATGTGAATTTGAATACTATTTATTAGCCTAAGTATTTTAATTATATTATTTATGGGACTTAGTGAGGGTAGTTATGTATTTTCCTAGGGTTAGTCTAGTAGTGTAATTAGTAGAGTCAATAGAGTGTCTTTTGTTATTTCTAGAGTTAGGGAGTTTGTTAGAGGCCCTAGCTAGAGTTTTGTATTTACCATAGGGGGGTTTGCACCAAAGAATCTTCTAGAAGCTCACCTAAAGACCCAAATACCCTCTACCCTAACCCTAATCCTATTCTAACCCCAAGGGCAATTTTGTCCCTAACCCAAAAACCCAACCTATATAAACAAAACCCTCCCCCTGCCCTAACAACTACTGTTCATCTCCTTTTTCCTTTCTCTCCTCTCTTCTTCTTCTTCTTCTTCTTCCCCAATTCCCTGCAACGAACCCTCGTCTCCCCCTCCAATCTCTCTTCTTCTCCTCTCGCCCCAGAAATCCTTGACAGAAGGCCTGCCGAGACCCTGCCTTTTGGTTTCCCTGTGGTTTTCTTTCTTTTCCTTCTACCTTCAATCGATCAAGGCAAGTGCACTGTGCTGGTAGTTAGATTGCATGTTTCCTTCCTTTGATTGGCAGTAGAATTTCAATTTGTAATATATATGTTTAGATCGATCCTTGAGCATGTTTGTTTGGTTCCTTTGGCCATTGATGGATGGGATTACCTCATTTGGATGATCAATGGCCGGTTGATGATGGGTGGATGATGTAGGAATGATTTGTTTTGTTTCTGTAATGGTCTATGGAGAATCCCAGAAGAATTGGGTCACGGGAATGAGTTTCCGGAGATGGAATGACGAGAACCCACCTCGTTGTGTTGTGATCGGAATCGAAGTAGGACCACCCTTGGTAGATCAGGACCCTACGTCTATGTGAGGGGCCCTGTGCGACCATGGGGTGCTACTTGATCTGGATTCTGATCAGAGGTGGACCACCATTCCTGTGCTTAATGAAGAGAAGTTGTGTCCTGTCGCAGAACTGGGTTCTGTAACAGAACACAACACTGATAGGAGAGATGGACAGAGTCCAGCGATGGCCGAGCTCCGCACCTGCAGAGCCCAGCGGTTGCCGAGCTCAGCATTAGTGCAGCTCAGCAACTGCCGAACTCAGCACTTGCAGAGCCCAGCGGTTGCCGAGCTCAGCGTTAGCGCAGCTCAGCAACTGCCGAGCTCAGTACTGGCCGGACTCAGCGATGGCTGGATTCAACACTAGCTGAACTCAGAGTTCTGCCGAGCATAATGGTCGATGAGATCCGCGTTTAGCCGAGCTAAGTGTCTAGGCCGAGCTCAGTGCTCAAAGCCGAGTTCAGTGTTACGGCCGAACTCAGTGTTATGGCCGAATTCAGTGTTTTACTGAGCTCAGCGCCAGACCGGGTTCCGTGCCAGACCGGACTTCGAGCTTAGCCGAACTCAGTGCTTAACCGAGCTGAGTGCTAAACCAATCTCAATGCCTAACCGAACTCAATGCATTTTCTGAACTCAGTTGGGTGGCCGAACTGAGCTAGGCCCTTTGCCGAGCTGAGCTGGGTGGCCGAACTGAGTATCAATTGAGCTCCATTGCTTAGCCGAACTCCGAGATGGATTTCCAAAAAGGCGGGATTTCAACAAAGGAGACTAGAACCTGGGACATTCCCTTGAGCCAGGATTCTTAGTGTGCACGGCCAACTACCCAGGCCAGGGAGTTAGCCGAACTCACAGGAAGTCCTGGACAAGCAGGCTTTGCCTGTAGGGTGTTTTTCCTTCTCTGGTCCCAGTGTGCCGACCTGACCGCCCAGGCCAGGAGGTCGGTTGAGCACACTGTGTACAGTGACGATCCCCAGATTCTAATTTCTATTGTTGCAGTCATATGTAGGGCCCATTGACCATTCAAATAGACTTCCATCACTGTGCCAGCCACGAGTCAATGGTACGGCTCAACCTTGACTCGTGGGGTCCACTAATTAAAGTCCAGGTTATGTAATCTTAGATGATTCGACCTTTATACGTTACCAAATGATGCACATAACTTCTAAGCACCAAACACAATATTCCTTAGCATCTGTGGTTTCACTTAAAGATCGAATTACCTGAGATGGACCTGTATCCGAAAGTGGACCATTTACCTAGGTTGGACTGTTGCTATCTCCCTATGATTCGTGTACTTGGAGATTCATCTCCCTCATACTATGACTATCACTCTATTGTCCTTATTATTGCTCATATCTGTTAATTAAATGGAAAATGGAGGACCTAAACCTAGGAATACTTAGTGGTGACCCGGTAATCTGATTGGGTGGATCATTGACCCGTGTCTGTGGCTAGGCGGGCCCTTTTTATGGCCTAAGTTGGATGTGAATTACCCTAGAATGGAGAGGTTAGATTGTATGGGCTTGTGACCCATTATGGATGTAGATGGATCATATGTCATTGAACATGGGTTTGTATCTCATATGGATTGTTATAGACCAGGCCAAGTATTTGGTGGGCCTTGGTATGGATCCAATGATGGAATTGGACTTGGACTATGATCCACAATTTATATTGAGTACTTGGACCTCATAAGGACTTTTGTTAGGACCTTGTTCACGCAAGGCAAAGCCTAGACAGACACAGACCTTTATTGTTTCCGAGTCGGCATAGACATTCACTCAGCTGATTTAAGCTCAGCCAGTTGGACTGATCATCACTGGTAGGAGCTATTGAGATTTGTTGTGTGGCTATCATGATGAGCACTGTTGGGACGGACGGTGTGATGCCGGTTCCGGTCGTTGTGGATGATGTTGATGATATTTTGCAGGGTTAGTAATCCCTAGCATTAGCTTAGGATCCCTACCGCGACTGTGTTCAGTATGGGAGGGCCGCGGCATAATATCCCGCGGTGACCAGCTTATGTGGATGTGCCATATTGTGTAGGTTTATTACTGTTATGCTTATTATGATTCTACATTGTTATCTTGCACGACCGCATAGCATATGTACCTTTGTTACTCTCTTAACTTTATACATGTCTTTACTCATTTTGATGCATACATTCTATATTATCTGCATATTGTGACTTGCCAGATCTTTAGATCTGACCCACTCTTGGTGCTTAGGTCTTGACCCCGAGTTCGAGGGCGATGCGTTCGCACTCGTTGAGGTGCCCGTAGCAGGCGACTACGGATGGGGGCCGGCCGACCATGAGGTCGAGCCGGAAGGTGGAGAGCCGACACTAGCTGCAGGGGTCTGAGTGTTCTTTTGTCTGGGTTTTGAGAGACATTTGTTGTGAGTTGGGTAGTAATGAAAAATATGTAATTAAACTTTGATTTGTTATCTCTATACATTTAGGCTGGACATCAGCCCATCTACATTTGACATATATACAATGATACCTTATGCTTCCGCTATCTATATGGCTTCCGCTTATAATACGCTTCCGCAATAATAACTGTTGTTACATATTCGTTCAAAAAGTTTTAAATTGGACCTCACTGCGGACCTACGATCTTGGAAGTTCTCGGATTTTCCGGGAAGTAGCGCGCCAATTCCGGTACTTTGACGATTTTCTCGGTATCCGGAATTGGGGCGTTACATTTTATGGTATCAGAGCGGGCAAGTCTCTAGGAAATAAAATACACTAGAAACTTTAGGACGTAGTGAGGATCTCAGTGTGGGAGTACGTGTAGGGTCGATGGATCGGGTAGAATCAGTGTAGTCCTAAGTGTTGGACTTAAACTAACCTCATTTCTTTCTCTTGACAGATGTCTAGAGAGGGTTCTCCATCACATATGATACCAGCAGTCGGCAGTTCGCCAGACTTCGAGCAGCGTTTCCAGAGGTTCTTACAGGCCTTCCTCGTTTCCCAGGAGGCCCAGGCGTCGGCGCAGCAGCAGCAGGCCGAGGATTTTGCTCAATTCCAGACGCAAGTCTTGGACATCATGGACAGAGTGGCGCAGCCAGGCCCAGCAGCGGCATCCGTTCGGGAGGCAGACCCGAACGTCATATTCGAGAGGTTCCTCAAAAGAGGACCGCCTGAGTTCACTGGCGCCGATGACCCGCTGGTGGCCGACGAATGGATCGTGCGGATGGAGAAGATCTTCAAGGTCTTCGAGTGCACCGGTCAGCAGAGAGTGCAGTTGGCCGCTTATATGTTTCGGGGAGTCGCGGAGGACTGGTGGAGGACGATTCAGCGTCATTTCGAGGCGATAGGAGACGAGATCGCTTGGACTGCATTCAGGGCGGACTTCCTTCGGAAGTTCATACCATCTCACGTCAGAGATTCGCAAGCTGCGGGAATTTCAGGTGCTGGTGCAAGGCAGCATGACTGTCTACCAGTATGAGGTTCGCTTCACCCAGCTTTCTCGTTTTGTAGAGGCTCTGATCACACCTGAGTCCGAGAGGATCCGTCGGTTCGTCGATGGGCTGAGAGATGATATTCAGTTGAGCATGTCCTGCATCGAGCTGCCCACATATGAGGAGGCTTTGAGGAGAGCTTACTGGGCAGAGGAGCGTCTGCAGCGGATAGAGGCCAGTCAGCAGCAGAGGCGAGTTAGAGCCGCCCTAGTCAGACCGCAGCCTTTGCCCATACGGCAGCAGCCATTCCAGAGACAGAGGCCAGCAGGCCAGGCCAGGCAGCATCAGTATCAGCGGCAGCCTCAGCAGCAGCAGCAGCGTGGGCCCAGAGTATGCTATGACTGTGGGGAGACAGGACACATCTCCAGATTTTGCCCATTCAGAGGAGGACAGCCTCAGGTCCCGATGCTTCAGCTTCCAGCACCACCGAGAGCACCAGTTCCAGCTCCACCCGTTCAGCAGATTGCACCGGCACCCCAGCCACCTCAGCAGCAGTACCGTGCCCCGCAGCAGGCACGTGGACCCCAGCAGCCCAGGGGACAGCACTACCAGAGGGGACGATACCAGAGGCCCCATGGACAGCAGCGACAGCAGCAGAGACCTCAGGCTGTAGGTCAGGCATTTGCACTCACACATGAGGAGGCCGAAGCTGCAGGGAACGTCGTCGAAGGTACTCTTTCTATTTGTGATCAGATTGCTAGAGTATTGTTTGATCCTGGTGCGACACATTCCTGTGTGTCTTCTGCTTTTGCTTTAGTTCTTGGTGGGGTAGGAGAGGAGTTGCCTTACACGCTAGTTGTGTCTACGCCCGTGGGCAAGAGGGTAGTGTGTCAAACTTACCACCCCAGATGCCGAGTGCAGATCGGGGAGTGCATTATGTTTGCAGATTTGATCGTGTTACCCATGCATGACTTCGACGTTATCTTGGGGATGGATTGGTTGGCCAGATATCGAGCGGTGATGGACTGCTTCGAGAAGATAGTCAGACTTACTATCGACGGTTCAGATGCCACGATCGAGTTTGTGGGTGAGAGGAGACCACCCAGCACTAGGTTGATTTCAGCACTGAAGGCAGAGAGGCTAGTAAGATCAGGTTGCGAGGGCTACATCGCATTCATCTCAGAGGACAAGAAGTCCAAGGGAGTCGAGGAGATTCCAGTTGTTTGCGAGTTTCCAGACGTGTTTCCCGACGAGATCCCGGGATTGCCTCCAGTCAGAGAGATCGACTTCACCATCGAGCTTGTGCCAGGCACCGCACCGATTTCCAGAGCTCCTTACCGCATGGCTCCGGCAGAGCTGCGAGAGTTGAAGACCCAGTTGCAAGAGTTGATAGACAAGGGCTTCATCAGACCGAGCATGTCACCTTGGGGAGCACCTGTACTCTTTGTGAAGAAGAAGGATGTATCGATGAGGACGTGCATTGACTACAGGCAGCTGAACCAGGCGACAGTAAAGAACAAGTACCCTCTTCCCCGGATCGACGAGCTCTTCGATCAGCTTCAGGGAGCGCAGTACTTCTCGAAGGTGGACCTGAGATCGGGATATCATCAGCTGCGAGTCAGAGAGCAGGATGTGCAGAAGACAGCATTTCGTACTCGTTACGGGCACTATGAGTTCCTCGTGATGCCGTTCGGGTTGACGAATGCGCCGGCAGTGTTCATGGCCCTGATGAACAAGATCTTCGCCCCGTACCTCGACAGCTTTACAGTGGTGTTCATCGACGACGTGTTGGTCTACTCCAAGTCCAGAGAGGAGCACGAGCAGCATTTGAGGACGTCTCTACAGTTGCTACGCGACAACCAGCTGTACGCGAAGCTCAGCAAGTGCGAGTTCTGGTTAGAGCAAGTAGTCTTCCTCGGACATATCATCTCCAAAGACGGCCTAGCAGTGGATCCAGCAAAGATCGAGGCAGTAGTGAACTGGGAGAGACCGAAGAATGTCACAGAAGTTCGGAGTTTCCTTGGCTTAGCAGGCTACTACCGCAGATTTGTCAAGAGTTTCTCTTCGATTTCAGCCCCTTTGACCAAGCTAACAAGGAAGGACGTACCGTTCGTTTGGACCGATGCATGCGAGGACAGCTTTCAAGAGCTGAAGGAGAGACTGACGTCAGCACCGATCTTATCTTTACCTTCTGGTACAGGCGGTTTCGTTGTCTTCACCGACGCTTCAGGGACCGGCCTTGGTTGTGTTTTGATGCAGGAGGGCAAAGTCATTGCTTATGGATCACGCCAGCTGAAGGAACACGAGAAGAAGTATGCTACTCACGACCTGGAGCTTGCAGCAGTCGTGTTCGCACTGAAGATGTGGCGGCATTACCTCTACGGAGAGAAGTTCGAAGTCCATTCAGATCATCGCAGTTTGCAGTACCTGTTCACCCAGCATGATCTCAACAACCGTCAGAGGCGTTGGATGGAGTACATCAAGGACTACGACTTCCCTATCAAATACCATCCGGGTAAGGCGAACGTCGTAGCAGATGCTTTGAGCAGGAAGACCGCCCTAGTCAGTTTCCTAGCAGCAGAGGGCGTGTGGACCGATGTCTTCAGTGACTTGGATGTCCAGTTTTCAGCCGCTCAGCGATAGAGTTATGCTTGCCACCATGTCCGCATGGGAACCAGAGTGCTTGGAGAGGTCAAGGACAGTCAACGCAGCGATCCTAAGCTTGTCAGAGTGATCGAGCAGATTGACCAGAGGCCAGAGTTCAGACTGATTGGTGGAGTACTCTACTACCAGGACAGGCTGTGTGTACCAGATATCCAGGAGCTGAAGGACCAGATCTTAGCAGATGCACACCACAGCAGATATTCGATTCACCCGGGCAGCACCAAAATGTATAGGAACCTGAGGAGCTACTACTGGTGGAACAACATGAAGAAAGAGATTGCAGGCTATGTGGCCAGATGTCTGACCTGTCAACAGATCAAAGCCGAGCATCAGAAGCCACCAGGGCTACTTCATCAGCTCGAGATACCTCAGTGGAAGTGGGAGCACATTACCATGGATTTTATTGCAGGACTTCCAGCTACCAGGAGACGCAGTGATGGCATTTGGGTGATCGTGGATAGACTGACTAAGTCAGCTCACTTCATGCCAGTGTCGATGAGAGCAGGACTCGACGTCCTTGCTAAGCTGTATGTGGATAAGATCGTCTCTTTGCACGAAGTTCCAGCTTCGATTGTTTCAGACAGAGATCCACGCTTCACTTCTCACTTTTGGGATAGTCTTCAGCGAGCTTTGGGTACCAAGTTGAGCTTCAGCACAGCCTATCATCCTCAGACAGACGGACAGACAGAGCGCACCAACCAGACCTTGGAGGATATGTTGCGAGCTTGTGTTCTAGACTACAAGGAGAACTGGGAGGATTCCTTGCCACTCTGTGAGTTTGCCTACAACAACAGTTACCACTCGAGCATCAAGATGGCACCGTTCGAAGCGTTGTACGGCAGGAAGTGCAAGACCCCAGTCTGTTGGGAGGAAGTTGGTGTCAGGAGCTTCCATGGACCATCTATTGTCGGTGACACCAGTGAGAAGATCCACCAGATAGTGGAGAACCTGAAGGTTAGCCGCAGTCGACAGAAGAGCTACGCAGACAATCGGCGCAGACCACTCGAGTTCCAGAAGGGAGACCGTGTCTTCCTGAAGGTTTCCCCAGCTCGAGGCACCCTCAGATTCGGCGAGAAGGGCAAGTTAGCACGGAGATACGTCGGACCCTTTGAGATCAAGGCCAGGATCGGAGATGTCGCCTACAGACTTCAGCTGCCAGCAGAGCTATCAGGTGTGCATGATGTCTTCCACGTCTCGATGTTGAGGAAGTATGTGGAGGACCCTACCCACATTCTGCACCACCAGCCACTCGACATCCAGCCCGACGCGTCCTACATCGCCAAGCCAGTCGCCGTCATCGACACCAAAGAGAAGGTGCTTCGGGACCGAACCATTCAGTTCGTGAAGGTTCAGTGGGAGCATCACACTCCGGAGGAGGCTACTTGGGAGCTACGAGACCAGGTGGCAAGAGATTATCCACATCTTCTACCGCAGGTTTGTCCCTACTTTGTTTTTACATTTGGGGACCAAATGTTTTAAAGGAGGGAGGAATGTGAGACCCCACCCCTGGTGGGCCCTCAATGTGAATTTGAATACTATTTATTAGCCTAAGTATTTTAATTATATTATTTATGGGACTTAGTGAGGGTAGTTATGTATTTTCCTAGGGTTAGTCTAGTAGTGTAATTAGTAGAGTCAATAGGGTGTCTTTTGTTATTTCTAGAGTTAGGGAGTTTGTTAGAGGCCCTAGCTAGAGTTTTGTATTTACCATAGGGGGGTTTGCACCAAAGAATCTTCTAGAAGCTCACCTAAAGACCCAAATACCCTCTACCCTAACCCTAATCCTATTCTAACCCCAAGGGCAATTTTGTCCCTAACCCAAAAACCCAACCTATATAAACAAAACCCTCCCCCTGCCCTAACAACTACTGTTCATCTCCTTTTTCCTTTCTCTCCTCTCTTCTTCTTCTTCTTCTTCTTCCCCAATTCCCTGCAACGAACCCTCGTCTCCCCCTCCAATCTCTCTTCTTCTCCTCTCGCCCCAGAAATCCTTGACAGAAGGCCTGCCGAGACCCTGCCTTTTGGTTTCCCTGTGGTTTTCTTTCTTTTCCTTCTACCTTCAATCGATCAAGGCAAGTGCACTGTGCTGGTAGTTAGATTGCATGTTTCCTTCCTTTGATTGGCAGTAGAATTTCAATTGTAATATATATGTTTAGATCGATCCTTGAGCATGTTTGTTTGGTTCCTTTGGCCATTGATGGATGGGATTACCTCATTTGGATGATCAATGGCCGGTTGATGATGGGTGGATGATGTAGGAATGATTTGTTTTGTTTCTGTAATGGTCTATGGAGAATCCCAGAAGAATTGGGTCACGGGAATGAGTTTCCGGAGATGGAATGACGAGAACCCACCTCGTTGTGTTGTGATCGGAATCGAAGTAGGACCACCCTGGTAGATCAGGACCCTACGTCTATGTGAGGGGCCCTGTGCGACCATGGGGTGCTACTTGATCTGGATTCTGATCAGAGGTGGACCACCATTCCTGTGCTTAATGAAGAGAAGTTGTGTCCTGTCGCAGAACTGGGTTCTGTAACAGAACACAACACTGATAGGAGAGATGGACAGAGTCCAGCGATGGCCGAGCTCCGCACCTGCAGAGCCCAGCGGTTGCCGAGCTCAGCATTAGTGCAGCTCAGCAACTGCCGAACTCAGCACTTGCAGAGCCAGCGGTTGCCGAGCTCAACGTTTAGCGCAGCTCAGCAACTGCCGAGCTCAGTACATGGCCGGACTCAGCGATGGCTGGATTCAACACTAGCTGAACTCAGAGTTCTGCCGAGCATAATGGTCGATGAGATCCGCGTTTAGCCGAGCTAAGTGTCTAGGCCGAGCTCAATGCTCAAAGGCCGAGTTCAGTGTTACGGCCGAACTCAGTGTTATGGCCGAATCAGTATTTTACTGAGCTCAGCGCCAGACCGGGTTCCGTGCCAGACCGGACTTCGAGCTTTAGCCGAACTCAGTGCTTAACCGAGCTGAGAGCTAAACCAATCTCAATGCCTAGCCGAACTCAATGCATTTTCTGAACTCAGTTGGGTGGCCGAACTGAGCTAGGCCCTTTGCCGAGCTGAGCTGGGTGGCCGAACTGAGTATCAATTGAGCTCCATTGCTTAGCCGAACTCCGAGATGGATTTCCAAAAAAGGCGGGATTTCAACAAAGGAGACTAGAACCTGGGACATTCCCTTGAGCCAGAATTCTTAGTGTGCACGGCCAACTACCCAGGCCAGGGAGTTAGCCGAACTCACAGGAAGTTCTGGACAAACAGGCTTTGCCTGTAGGGTGTTTTTCCTTCTCTGGTCCCAGTGTGCCGAGCTGACCGCCCAGGCCAGGAGGTCGGCTGAGCACACTGTGTACAGTGACGATTCCCAGATTCTAATTTCTATTGTTGCAATCATATGTAGGGCCCATTGACCATTCAAATAGACTTCCATCACTGTGCCAGCCACGAGTCAATGGTACGGCTCAACCTTGACTCGTGGGGCCCACTAACTAAAGTCCAGGTTATGTAATCTAAGATGATTCGACCTTTATACGTTACCAAATGATGCACACAACTTCTAAGCACCAAACACAATATTCCTTAGCATCTATGGTTTCACTTAAAGATCGAATTACCTGAGATGGACCTGTATCCGAAAGTGGACCATTTACCTAGGTTGGACTGTTGCTATCTCCCTATGATTCGTATACTTGGAGATTCATCTCCCTCATACTATGACTATCACTCTATTGTCCTTATTATTGCTTATACCTGTTAATTAAATGGAAAATGGAGGACCTAAACCTAGGAATACGTAGAGGTGACCCGGTAACTTGACTTGGTGGATCATTGACCCGTGTCTGTGGCTAGGCGGGCCCTTTTTATGGCCTAAGTTGGATGTGAATTACCCTAGAATGGAGAGGTTAGATTGTATGGGCTTGTGACCCATTAAGGTTGTAAATGGATCATATGTCATTGAATATGGACTTGTATCTCATATGGACTGTTATAGATCAGGTGGGCCTTGGTATGGATCCAATGATGGGATTGGACTTGGACTATGATCCACAGTTTATATTGAGTACTTGGACCTCTTAGGGACTTTTATTAGGACCTTGTTCACGCAAGGTAAAGCCTAGACAGACACAGACCTTTATTGTTTCCGAGTCGGCATAGACATTCACTGAGTTGATTTAAGCTCAGCCAGTTGGACTGATCATCACTGGTAGGAGCTATTGAGATTTGTTGTGTGGCTATCATGATGAGCACTGTTGGGACGGACGGTGTGATGCCGGTTCCGGTCGTTGTGGATGATGTTGATGATATTTTGCAGGGTTAGTAATCCCTAGCATTAGCTTAGGATCCCTACCGCGACTGTGTTCAGTATGGGAGGGCCGCGGCATAATATCCCGCGGTGACCAGCTTATGTGGATGTGCCATATTGTGTAGGTTTATTACTGTTATGCTTATTATGATTCTACATTGTTATCTTGCACGACTGCATAGCATATGTACCTTTGTTACTCTCTTAACTTTATACATGTCTCTACTCATTTGATGCATACATTCTATATTATCTGCATATTGTGACTTGCCAGATCTTTAGATCTGACCCACTCTTGGTGCTTAGGTCTTGACCCCGAGTTCGAGGGCGATGCGTTCGCACTCGTTGAGGTGCCCGTAGTAGGCGACTACGGATGGGGGCCGGCCGACCATGAGGTCGAGCCGGAAGGTGGAGAGCCGACACCAGCTGTAGGGGTTTGAGTGTTCTTTTGTCTGGGTTTTGAGAGATTTTTGTTGTGAGTTGGGTAGTAATGAAAAATATGTAATTAAACTTTGATTTGTTATCTCTATACATTTAGGCTGGACTTCAGTCCATCTACATTTGACATATATACAATGATACCTTATGCTTCCGCTATCTCTGTATGGCTTCCGCTTATAATACGCTTCCGCGATAACAACTATTGTTACAAAAGTTTTAAATTGGACCTCACTGCGGACCTACGATCTTGGAAGTTCTCGGATTTTCCGGGAAGTAGCGCGCCAATTTCGGTACTTTGACGATCTTTTCGGTATCCGGAATTGGGGCGTTACAATTTTATGGTATCAGAGCGGGCAAGTCTCTAGGAAATAAAATACACTAGAAACTTTAGGACGTAGTGAGGATCTCAGTGTGGGGGTACGTGTAGGGTCGATGGATCGGGTAGAATCAGTGTAGTCCTAAGTGTTGGACTTAAACTAACCTCATTTCTTTCTCTTGACAGATGTCTAGAGAGGGTTCTCCATCACATATGATACCAGCAGTCGGCAGTTCGCCAGACTTCGAGCAGCGTTTCCAGAGGTTCTTACAGGCCTTCCTCGTTTCCCAGGAGGCCCAGGCTTCGGCGCAGCAGCAGCAGGCCGAGGATTTTGCCCAATTCCAGACGCAAGTCTTGGACATCATGGACAGAGTGGCTCAGCCAGGCCCAGCGGCGGCATCCGTTCGGGAGGCAGACCCGAACGTCATATTTGAGAGGTTCCTCAAAAGGGGACCGCCTGAGTTCACTGGCGCCGATGACCCGCTGGTGGCCGACGAGTGGATTATGCGGATGGAGAAGATCTTCAAGGTCTTCGAGTGCACCGGTCAGCAGAGAGTGCAGCTAGCCGCCTATATGTTTCGGGGAGTCGCGGAGGACTGGTGGAGGACGATTCAGCGTCATTTCGAGGCGATAGGAGACGAGATCGCTTGGACTGCATTCAGAGCGGACTTCCTTCGGAAGTTCATACCATCTCACGTCAGAGACCGCAAGCTGCGGGAATTTCAGGCGCTGGTGCAAGGCAGCATGACTGTCTACCAGTATGAGGTTCGCTTCACCCAGCTTTCTCGTTTTGCAGAGGCTCTGATCACACCTGAGTCCGAGAGGATCCGTCGGTTCGTCGATGGACTGAGAGATGATATTCAGTTGAGCATGTCCTGCATCGAGCTGCCCACATATGAGGAGGCTTTGAGGAGAGCTTACTGGGCAGAGGAGCGTCTGCAGCGGATAGAGGCCAGTCAGCAGCAGAGGCGAGTTAGAGCCGCCTTGGTCAGACCGCAGCCCTTGCCCATACAGCAGCAGCCATTCCAGAGACAGAGGCCAGCAGGCCAGGCCAGGCAGCATCAGTATCAGCGGCAGCCTCAGCAGCAGCAGCAGCGTGGGCCCAGAGTATGCTATGACTGTGGGGAGACAGGACACATCTCCAGATTTTGCCCATTCAGAGGGGGACAGCCTCAGGCCCCGATGCTTCAGCTTCCAGCACCACCGAGAGCACCGGTTCCAGCTCCACCCGTTCAGCAGATTGCACCGGCACCCCAGCCACCTCAGCAGCAGTACCGTGCCCCGCAGCAGGCACGTGGACCCCAGCAGCCCAGGGGACAGCACTACCAGAGGAGACGATACCAGAGGCCCCATGGACAGCAGCGACAGCAGCAGAGACCTCAGGCTGTAGGTCAGGCATTTGCACTCACACATGAGGAGGCCGAAGCTGCAGGGAACGTCGTCGAAGGTACTCTTTCTATTTGTGATCAGATTGCTAGAGTATTGTTTGATCCTGGTGCGACACATTCCTATGTGTCTTCTGCTTTTGCTTTAGTTCTTGGTGGGGTAGGAGAGGAGTTGCCTTACACGCTAGTTGTGTCTACGCCCGTGGGCAAGAGGGTAGTGTGTCAAACTTACCACCCCAGATGCCGAGTGCAGATCGGGGAGTACATTATGTTTGCAGATTTGATCGTGTTACCCATGCATGACTTCGACGTTATCTTGGGGATGGATTGGTTGGCCAGATATCGAGCGGTGATGGACTGCTTCGAGAAGATAGTCAGACTTACTATCGACGGTTCAGATGCCACGATCGAGTTTGTGGGTGAGAGGAGACCACCCAGCACTAGGTTGATTTCAGCACTGAAGGCAGAGAAGCTAGTGAGATCAGGTTGCGAGGGCTGCATCGCATTCATCTCAGAGGACAAGAAGTCCAAGGGAGTCGAGGAGATCCCAGTCGTTTGCGAGTTTCCAGACGTGTTTCCCGACGAGATCCCAGGATTGCCTCCAGTCAGAGAGATCGACTTCACCATTGAGCTTGTGCCAGGCACCGCACCGATTTCCAGAGCTCCTTATCGCATGGCTCCGGCAGAGCTGCGAGAGTTGAAGACCCAGTTGCAAGAGTTGATAGACAAGGGCTTCATCAGACCGAGCATGTCACCTTGGGGAGCACCTGTGCTCTTCGTGAAGAAGAAGGATGGATCGATGAGGATGTGCATCGACTACAGGCAGCTGAACCAGGCAACAGTGAAGAACAAGTATCCTCTTCCCCGGATCGACGAGCTTTTCGACCAGCTTCAGGGAGCGCAGTACTTTTCGAAGGTGGACCTGAGATCGGGATATCATCAGCTGCGAGTCAGAGAGCAGGATGTGCAGAAGACAGCATTTCGTACTCGTTACGGGCACTATGAGTTCCTTGTAATGCCGTTCGGGTTGACAAATGCGCCGGCAGTGTTCATGGCCCTGATGAACAAGATCTTCGCCCCGTACCTCGACAGCTTTACAGTGGTGTTCATCGACGACGTGTTGGTCTACTCCAAGTCCAGAGAGGAGCACGAGCAGCATTTGAGGACGTCTCTACAGTTGCTACGTGACAACCAGCTGTACGCGAAGCTCAGCAAGTGCGAGTTCTGGTTAGAGCAAGTAGTCTTCCTCGGACATATCATCTCCAAAGACGGCCTAGCAGTGGATCCAGCAAAGATCGAGGCAGTAGTGAACTGGGAGAGACCGAAGAATGTCACAGAAGTTCGGAGTTTCCTTGGCTTAGCAGGCTACTACCGCAGATTTGTCAAGAGTTTCTCTTCGATTTCAGCCCCTTTGACCAAGCTGACAAGGAAGGACGTACCGTTCGTATGGACCGATGCATGCGAGGACAGCTTTCAAGAGCTGAAGGAGAGATTGACGTCGGCACCGATCTTATCTTTACCTTCTGGTACAGGCGGTTTCGTTGTCTTCACCGATGCTTCAGGGACCGGTCTTGGTGTGTTTTGATGCAGGAGGGCAAAGTCATTGCTTATGGATCACGACAGCTGAAGGAACACGAGAAGAAGTATGCTACTCACGACCTGGAGCTTGCAGCAGTCGTGTTCGCACTGAAGATGTGGCGGCATTACCTCTACGGAGAGAAGTTCGAAGTCCATTCAGATCATCGCAGTTTGCAGTACCTGTTCACTCAGCATGATCTCAACAACCGTCAGAGGCGTTGGATGGAATACATCAAGGATTACGACTTCCCTATCAAATACCATCCGGGTAAGGCGAACGTCGTAGCAGATTCTTTGAGCAGGAAGACCGCCCTAGTCAGTTTCCTAGCAGCAGAGGGCGTGTGGACCGATGTCTTCAGTGACTTGGATGTCCAGTTTCAGCCGCTCAGCGACAGAGTTATGCTGCCACCATGTCCGCATGGGAACCAGAGTTGCTCGGAGAGGTCAAGGACAGTCAACGCAGCGATCCTAAGCTTGTCAGAGTGATCGAGCAGATTGACCAGAGGCCAGAGTTCAGACTGATTGGTGGAGTACTCTACTACCAGGACAGGCTATGTGGCCAGATGTCTGACCTGTCAACAGATCAAGGCCGAGCATCAGAAGCCACCAGGACTACTTCATCAGCTCGAGATACCTCAGTGGAAGTGGGAGCATATTACCATGGATTTTATTGCAGGACTTCCAGCTACCAGGAGACGCAATGATGGCATTTGGGTGATCGTGGATAGATTGACTAAGTCAGCTCACTTCTTGCCAGTGTCGATGAGAGCAGGACTCGACGTCCTTGCTAAGCTGTACGTGGACAAGATCGTCTCTTTGCACGGAGTTCCAGCTTCGATTGTTTCAGACCGAGATCCACGCTTCACTTCTCACTTTTGGGATAGTCTTCAGCGAGCTTTGGGTACCAAGTTGAGCTTCAGCACAGCCTATCATCCTCAGACAGACGGACAGACAGAGCGCACCAACCAGACCTTGGAGGATATGTTGCGAGCTTGTGTCCTAGACTACAAGGAGAACTGGGAGGATTCCTTGCCACTCTGTGAGTTTGCCTACAACAACAGTTACCACTCGAGCATCAAGATGGCACCGTTCGAAGCGTTGTACGGCAGGAAGTGCAAGACCCCAGTCTGTTGGGAGGAAGTTGGCGTCAGGAGCTTCCACGGACCGTCTATTGTCGGTGATACCAGTGAGAAGATCCACCAGATAGTGGAGAACCTGAAGGTTAGCCGCAGTCGACAGAAGAGCTACGCAGACAATCGGCGCAGACCACTCGAGTTCCAGAAGGGAGACCGTGTCTTCCTGAAGGTTTCCCCAGCTCGAGGCACCCTCAGATTCGGCGAGAAGGGCAAGTTAGCACGGAGGTACGTTGGACCCTTTGAGATCAAGGCCAGGATCGGAGATGTCGCCTACAGACTTCAGCTGCCAGCAGAGCTATCGGGTGTGCACGACGTCTTCCATGTCTCGATGTTGAGGAAGTATGTGGAGGACCCTACCCACATTCTGCATCACCAGCCGCTCGACATCCAGCCCGACGCGTCCTACATCGCCAAACCAATCGCCGTCATCGACACCAAGGAGAAGGTGCTTCGGGATCGAACTATTCACTTTGTGAAGGTTCAGTGGGAGCATCACACTCCAGAGGAGGCTACTTGGGAGCTACGAGACCAGGTGGCAAGAGATTATCCACATCTTCTACCGCAGGTTTGTCCCTACTTTGTTTTTACATTTGGGGACCAAATGTTTTAAAGGACGGAGGAATGTGAGACCCCACCCCTGGTGGGCCCTCAATGTGAATTTGAATACTATTTATTAGCCTAAGTATTTTAATTATATTATTTATGGGACTTAGTGAGGGTAGTTATGTATTTTCCTAGGGTTAGTCTAGTAGTGTAATTAGTAGAGTCAATAGGGTGTCTTTTGTTATTCTTAGAGTTAGTTAGTTTGTTAGAGGCCCTAGCTAGAGTTTTGTATTTACCATAGGGGGTTTGCACCAAAGAATCTTCTAGAAGCTCACCTAAAGACCCAAATACCCTCTACCCTAACCCTAATCCTATTCTAACCCCAAGGGCAATTTTGTCCCTGACCCAAAAACCCAACCTATATAAACAAAACCCTCCCCATGCCCTAACAACTACTGTTCATCTCCTTTTCTCTCAAGTTCCAATCTCTTCTTTCTTCCTCTTCCCCAATTTCCTCCAACGAACCCTCGTCTCTCTTCCAATCTCTCTTTTCTCTTCCTCGCCCCAGAAAACCCCTTAACAGAAGGCCAGCCGAGATCGACCTGCATCGTAGGAGCAACTGTCGAAACCTTTTCTCTTTTCCCTGTGGTTTTCTCTCTTTTCCTTCTACCTTCAATTGATCAAGGCAAGTGCACTGTGCTGGTAGTCTAGATTGCATGTTTCCTTCCTTTGATTGGCAGTAGAATTTCAATTTGTAATATATGTTTAGATCGATCCTTGAGCATGTTTGTTTGGTTCCTTTGGCCATTGATGGATGGGATTACCTCATTTGGATGATCAATGGCCGGTTGATGATGGGTGGATGATGTAGGAATGATTTGTTTTGTTTCTGTAATGGTCTATGGAGAATCCAGAAGAATTGGGTCATGGGAATGAGTTTCCGGAGATTGAATGACGAGAACCCACCTCGTTGTGTTGTGATCGGAATCGAAGTAGGACCACCCTTGGTAGATCAGGACCCTACGTCTATGTGAGGGGCCCTGTGCGACCATGGGGTGCTACTTGATCTGGATTCTGATCAGAGGTGGACCACCATTCCTGTGCTTAATGAAGAGAAGCTGTGTCCTGTCGCAGAACTGGGTTCTGTAACAGAACACAACACTGATAGGAGAGATGGACAGAGTCCAGCGATGGCCGAGCTCCGCACCTGCAGAGCCCAGCGGTTGCCGAGCTCAGCATTAGTGCAGCTCAGCAACTGCCGAACTCATCACTTGCAGAGCCCAGCGGTTGCCGAGCTCAACGTTAGCGCAGCTCAGCAACTGCCGAGCTCAGTACAGGCCGGACTCAGCGATGGCTGGATTCAACACTAGCTGAACTCAGAGTTCTGCCGAGCATAATGGTCGATGAGATCCGCGTTTAGCCGAGCTAAGTGTCTAGGCCGAGCTCAATGCTCAAGGCCGAGTTCAGTGTTACGGCCGAACTCAGTGTTATGGCCGAACTCAGTGTTTTACTGAGCTCAGCGCCAGACCGGGTTCCGTGCCAGACCGGACTTCGAGCTTTAGCCGAACTCAGTGCTTAACCGAGCTGAGAGCTAAACCAATCTCAATGCCTAGCCGAACTCAATGCATTTTCTGAACTCAGTTGGGTGGCCGAACTGAGCTAGGCCCTTTGCCGAGCTGAGCTGGGTGGCCGAACTGAGTATCAATTGAGCTCCATTGCTTAGCCGAACTCCGAGATGGATTTCCAAAAAAGGCGGGATTTCAACAAAGGAGACTAGAACCTGGGACATTCCCTTGAGCCAGAATTCTTAGTGTGCACGGCCAACTACCCAGGCCAGGGAGTTAGCCGAACTCACAGGAAGTTCTGGACAAACAGGCTTTGCCTGTAGGGTGTTTTTCCTTCTCTGGTCCCAGTGTGCCGAGCTGACCGCCCAGGCCAGGAGGTCGGCTGAGCACACTGTGTACAGTGACGATTCCCAGATTCTAATTTCTATTGTTGCAATCATATGTAGGGCCCATTGACCATTCAAATAGACTTCCATCACTGTGCCAGCCACGAGTCAATGGTACGGCTCAACCTTGACTCGTGGGGCCCACTAACTAAAGTCCAGGTTATGTAATCTAAGATGATTCGACCTTTATACGTACCAAATGATGCACACAACTTCTAAGCAACCAAACACAATATTCCTTAGCATCTATGGTTTCACTTAAAGATCGAATTACCTGAGATGGACCTGTATCCGAAAGTGGACCATTTACCTAGGTTGGACTGTTGCTATCTCCCTATGATTCGTATACTTGGAGATTCATCTCCCTCATACTATGACTATCACTCGATTGTCCTTATTATTGCTTATACCTGTTAATTAAATGGAAAATGGAGGACCTAAACCTAGGAATACGTAGAGGTGACCCGGTAACTTGACTTGGTGGAATCATTGACCCGTGTCTGTGGCTAGGCGGGCCCTTTTTATGGCCTAAGTTGGATGTGAATTACCCTAAGAATGGAGAGGTTAGATTGTATGGGCTTGTGACCCATTAAGGTTGTAAATGGATCATATGTCATTGAATATGGACTTGTATCTCATATGGACTGTATTAGATCAGGGCCATGTATTTGGTGGCCTTGTATGGATCCAATGATGGGATATGGACTTGGAACTATGATCCAACAGTTTAAATATTGAGTACTTGGACCTCTTAGGGACTTGTATTAGGCCCTTGTTCACAGCAAAGGTAAAAGCCTAGACAAGACACAAGACCTTTATTGTTTCCGAGTCGGGCATAGACATTCACTAAGTTGATGGTTAAGCTCAGCCAGTTGGACTGATCATCACTGGTAGGAGCTATTGAGATTTGTTGTGTGGCTATCATGATGAGCACTGTTGGGACGGACGGTGTGTGCCGGTTCCGGTCGTTGTGGATGATGTTGATGATATTTTGCAGGGTTAGTAATCCCTAGCATTAGCTTAGGATCCCTACCGCGACTGTGTTCAGTATGGGAGGGCCGCGGCATAATATCCCGCGGTGACCAGCTTATGTGGATGTGCCATATTGTGTAGGTTTATTACTGTTATGCTTATTATGATTCTACATTGTTATCTTGCACGACTGCATAGCATATGTACCTTTGTTACTCTCTTAACTTTATACATGTCTCTACTCATTTGATGCATACATTCTATATTATCTGCATATTGTGACTTGCCAGATCTTTAGATCTGACCCACTCTTGGTGCTTAGGTCTTGACCCCGAGTTCGAGGGCGATGCGTTCGCACTCGTTGAGGTGCCCGTAGTAGGCGACTACGGATGGGGGCCGGCCGACCATGAGGTCGAGCCGGAAGGTGGAGAGCCGACACTAGCTGCAGGGGTTTGAGTGTTCTTTTGTCTGGGTTTTGAGAGATTTTTGTTGGAGTTGGGTAGTAATGAAAAATATGTAATTAAACTTTGATTTGTTATCTATACATTTAGGCTGGACTTCAGTCCATCTACATTTGACATATATACAATGATACCTTATGCTTCCGCTATCTCTGTATGGCTTCCGCTATAATACGCTTCCGCGATAGCAACTATTGTTACAAAAGTTTTAAATTGGACCTCACTGCGGACCTACGATCTTGGAAGTTCTCGGATTTTCCGGGAAGTAGCGCGCCAATTTCGGTACTTTGACGATCTTTTCGGTATCCGGAATTGGGGCGTTACACTAGTGATCAGTCTGATCGTCGCTCTACGTCTGGTTTTTGTGTCTTCTTAGGGAATTCGCCTATTTCATGGAGTGCTAAGAAGCAGCCTACGGTAGCTCACTCTTCAACTGAAGCTGAATACAGGGGTCTTGCACATACATCTGAATTGAGTTGGTTTCGAATGTTATTAAAAGATCTATGTATCTTTCTTTTTCTTGTCCACTGATCTAGTGTGATAGTGTCTCTACATTATCCCTTGCTTCTAATCCTGTTTTCCATGCTAAAACCAAGCATATAGAGGTGGATTATCACTTTTTAGGGGAGAAAGTTCTTCGCAAGGATCTCTGGCAGTAGTTTCATCGAATGATAATGTTGCTGACATTTTCACAAAAGGGTTACCTCCGCGCCGTTTTACATATCTTCGATGCAAGCTTAAAGTGGTCACTAGCCCTTCAGCTTGAGGGGGCCTGTTAACAAAACTCAATCATCTTGACCTGGGTGTAACCTGACTTATATTCATTCACATAACCCATCATAATTG